>JAAAKE020121006.1:0-15441 GCA_010014785.2 Anisolabis maritima | reverse complement strand
GGTCAAGCCATGCAAGATATCTTTGATGAAACAGGCAAATTGTTGTTTAAAAAAGGACAACAACTTGATGGCTTCCAGTAGCTAGACTGAATTGATTAATTAATTAATTGATTTATTTATTCATTTTTTTTATATTATCTTTTGGCCATTTGAGGCTATTAGATGTGCGATGAATCTCAATTAATATAAAAGGTCGATTAAGTTATATTTAAAATTTATATTTTATTATTTATTATTACGTAATATTTATTAAATATTGTATATTATTAATATATTTTTATTTAAATAATACTGATGGGTAAATAAACAATCTTGTCTTTCTATTATTTATCTCTCCCTCTTTATTATATCTATGCATGTGTGTTTGGCAATGGTCTGCCCCATCTCTTTTTCTCTCTGTCTTTGACTTCCCTCCAAATATCAGAGAAATGTCAAGTGATGAGATCTCTTTAATTACTAATACAATTTCCAAGAAACTTAATTCATTTGAACTCCAACTGATTATATATATTTATTCTATATTAAATGAGCTTCAAAATGAATATAAAATTTATTAAATCAGACATGGCTTTGAAGATAATTTGGATGACAAATTTTGACAGGTGATAACCAAATAATTATTTTCATGCCATTTAGTTTTTATTTTTAATCAAATATTTAATTTAATCAATCCAAAGAATATTTTTAATTTCAGATGTTCTTTGAAATAAATAAAATAATTTAAACTAGTCTGGAGTTTATTAAAGTGACAACGATGTTGATGTTCAGTAAAAATCATTTATTTTCATAGAAAAAAAAATTATTTCTGGGTGTTTCTTCATATTATTAATATAATATGTATATTTTTAAGTTTTAAGCATAAAAATAATTATTTAACGATAATAAAGTAATTGATTAAAAGCAGATTTCCATTTTATGCATATCATCGAATATCCTTTGACACTACTGTTATGACTCCAAAGGTATCTTTAAAATATTTTTTTTTTTAATTAAATGTTTTAACGAGTAATAAAATATATTTTATTATTTTTTTTATAAATAGTGGTGAAGTTTTCTATCATCCAACTATTCTGCCAACTGCCAAAAATAATCTGAAACAAAAAAAAAATAAATTGAGTTTCCAATTAAAAAAATCTTTCTTACTATATATTTCATATATAGATAAGAAAATATTAAAAAGAAATATTTCAAAGTGGAGATTTCAAGACGTATGTCAAATTTTGATTAGAACTTGCAATTTTTTTTAAAGAATATTCCATTTTAAAAATAAAATATGCATATTTTTAAATGTTTTCAATAAAATACAAAAGTAAGATATAAAGCAACAAATAAAAGATTTAATTTTGGTGCTTTATTTTTAATTGTCTTAAATATAATTAATAAATTAACAAAACATTTGGTCCCTATTTAATAAGTGAAAGACTTCTCAACACAGAGAAACGTTTTGTTAATTTATAATTATATTTAAGACAATTAAAAATAAAGCACCAAAATTAAATCTTTTATTTAACAAAACATTTGGTCCCTATTTAATAAGTGAAAGACTTCATCTCAACACAGAGAAACGTTTTGTTAATTTATAATTATATTTAAGACAATAAAAATATACGAAAAAAATATTTTATTTATCATTATAACTACTAGAAAATTACTATTCTCTTATCTAAATATTTAAAATATGCATACATTTTATATTTAAAATCAATACTTTTTAAAAAATTTAAAAAAAATTAAAAATACTTTTTGTTTACATCACATAACCACTTGCTAAAAATTAACTTTGAATTACAATTGTCTGCTCACAGCTTTTTTTCTTATTATTTCATTAACAAATAAATAAATAGAGTGATTACAACACATTGGCCAATTATGAATTTGTTTAGGTATATTATATATATATTTCGATAATCTTTTCTTGAAAAGTATTTTTTTAAAAATGATTAAAAAAACAATTGGCAAGGAGTGGAATTGTAAGGATAATAAAATAATTCAAGGATTCATGTATTTTTTTCAATAAGTCAAGAATAAATATCAAGAATTTTGTAATTTTTTTATTATTCCTTGTAATAGCACCCTGCATAGATAGAACTGATATCACTAATTAAAGATATAATCATATCGAATATATATTTGTTGAGAAAGCTCAACAAGACCAATCTTTGAAAAACAGTTCCAAAATTTCCGAAATAATGTATCTATATATTTATTTGTTAAAGTTAATTTTTAATCATTATCAAAAGTCTGAAAGAAGCCGGCTCTGGCGAAGACGAAGTTCATTATAGTTAAGCATCCCCAAGCTCTGGAAGAATTGCGCGATTGGATGTATGTGAAGGAGAATTCTTACGGGTTAAGCTGTGTTGGTTGTTGAGATGACAACATATCGGCTCTCTTTTTGGACCCATTATCAAGAGTGATTGTTAGGATGTGATGGTGAGGTTGTTTTTGGAGTTGCAGTCTATCTGATCTTAAATTTCATCGCTGGTTCTGTCGAGGCTTATGTTTGTCTCTGAGATGTAGTTTTGATTTTTGGTTTGGATTGACTTCGTGGTCTTAATCAGCCTGCTTTCCAAGATAGTGTGACTTGGGAAAAGGGAACGAAAGCATAGTGTTGCAACAAAAATAGATAAAAAATTGCAATTATAATGAACAAGAGAAAATATCAAATATCAAATCCCAAAAAAAAAAAAGAAATTCTATCTGCCACACCCCCTGATTACTCTGAGTCTGATAATTGCCTCACCCCATGGCTACTCTGAGTTCTGATAATTATCTCCAACCCAGATTAATAAATAATCTTTTATATATATAATATTATATATATATATTTTTCTTGGAAATTTTGGGAATATTTTTCAAGGATTGATTCTCGGAAGTTTCCTCAACAAATCTATTTTATACAAGCTGCAGTGTCAGCCTTCGGCCACCCCGTATTTAGCCTAGTATTTCCTAAATACCAAGAACTGATCATTTTTTAAAATTTTAAACCATGAGGGGGGGGGGGGGAGGCCGCAAGGAAGTTGCAATATATTTTTTCTTAGATAATATATAGATTGTTAGTAGTCTGAAACTAGATCTTTTTCCGAGTTATGATATACTACACTAACGTTAGTAACCAAATTTTTTCCTTAAAAAATCAATTGATATCCAATTGTTCAATTCACCGGATTGCCTAGGATTTGAACTCACATAATATATAAATTAAAAATAGGCTACGAAGTTCCAACACTTTCCGGCACTTTTTAGCCAACCTCTCAATCCTCTACAAACCTGACGACTATGCAAGTCATGTTATATTGATTTTGATTGTTAAGTAATGTTGTTTGGATTATTAAATATCTTTTCATTAATTGTAAAATGAAAAATTTATCCCATCGCTCCCCCAATCTTTAGAAATATCTTTACATTTCAAGTCAAAAGATCCCCAAAAATACAAAAATCTTAATGTGCTTATGTAACTGCGTATGTAGTTTTTACTTTGGCTTATATCTTTGATAATATTCATTTTCTTATTAAGAAAGGAGATATATTATAAAATAGAAACAGATTTATTTTCTCAAAATCACTCTAAATATTCTGATTAAAATTCATATATTAATTATTTTTTAAATGATCATTAATCAAATATACTAATCGTTCACCCTAAAATTGTTTGAAGTCAACTTTACTCTTGAACTTTCCTAGGTTCTTTATGTTGGAAATACATATAATAAAAATAAACTTGCTTAATATAAAATGAATATACTTAGCTTATAGTCTATTTATGCAGAAATTTCTTTACAGAATAATTGCAATCGCTTATCTTTCCATAATTACGAAATATTAATATTTCATAAATACTATAAGATACCTAAAGTATTGAATTTATTTCTAAATTAATTTAATTTAATTTTCAGAAACTGAATAATGCCTTCGAGAAATGATAGCGTAAAGACGTAATCATTCGATTTGATCTTCGAGGATATGTCCTCTAATGTCAGATGAAGACAGGCTCGTCAACTTGACAGCTGCACTAAGAAAACTAATTCTATTTCAACATTTTAAGGCCTGTATGAACCTTTAGCCTAAGCAGAGAGTGAGATCGTTGTAGAATTTTCAAAATTCATTTGATTTTCTATAATTCGGCATAAATATTTTATATTAGATAGATTGCATGATTAATTAGGATGTTAATATTTCTTATATATCTATCCCTTTGCAGAGTCCCATCTTTAAATTAGATAGTCGATCAACACAATAAAATTTATTTAATCTTAACTCAAATTCTTTGGGTTGGGGCGCGTTTCATCGTTTCGTTTCCAATTAATATGATTATTGAAGGCTTATCTGCCTTCCGTGGAGTGTCCGCGTTTCGCGACCGTCTCAAGAAAGAAGATGAACACCATTTTAGAATTAGATGACTGCCCCGGCAATAGATAGAGGAAAGAAATGGGTTAGTTTTTAGGATCAAGCCATCATTATGTTGAAACAACAGTCTACAGAGTAAGTTAATTTTCAAATTTATAAGATTTAGAGAAATTTGAAATAATAATAAATATTTTCAGAAAGTTTTCATATAATTATATATTTCTCTTTTTGTTTTAGATTGGTACGGGTGGTTTGTGGGGAGTGAAACCGGGGATTCTTCAGGGCATTCTTGTGTAAGTACAATAATATTAATTCAAACCATTTATTAATAGGTACTTTAATAAAAATTATTTATTGTATTATTTATAATTGATTTTTCCAATAGTTTGCTGGGATGACTTCATACTTCATAATGAACATTTCAAAATATTGTGAAGAAATAAATTTATTCCTTTGCAATTCTCTTCATATGGTTCATTCCCTTGATGAGTCCATCAAATTAAATGCAATATATAGTAAGTTATATTTATATACAATATATAGCAAGTTATTTATTTATTTATTTATTATTTTTGTCTTTTTCAGCATCTGAGCCCATTAGACTCCGATCACATTTATTTTAATCATGTGGTATCCAGGATAATTTAAATAAATTTTTGTCGCTTTGAACAGGAAGCGCACCTCTGACCTTTGGTACGTGAGGCAAGACCTCTACTTCTGCACCAAGGGACAGGGCCAATAAATAATTTATTAAGACGTGTGTAAAGATTACTGATAATTTTATTTAATTTAGAATGTCAAGGAATACGGAGAAAATAACTATATAAATAACTATATTTTTTTAATTTTTCAGAATGTTTTAATAAATTGATAGCCAGTCGGGCCAGCCAGGTAGTTGTAGAAGGAAAAAAATGAGAGATCAGGCCAATATATTTTATCGTTCAAGAGCAACGTTTCGGTTCTAATTTGGGACAAATTAAATGCTTATTACATGTTAAAAATGTTTCTCTTTTGACATGAAGATGCTCCTTTTGGGTTGTAAAAATTTCCTGCTTATTATAATTATGATACCATTATTGTCCTAAAAAAAATTATTAATAATTTTATGACCTTTTGTTGCAACTCACCCGCAAAATTTACCTACTCTGGGAAGAATATTATTTTTGTTTCAGGATAAACATTATATTCATTATGAAACCGTCTTTCACTTTGAATCGCATTTGGTGTGAAACTTCTTGTAGAAATATTATAACTGCT
The DNA here is from genome assembly GCA_010014785.2 of Anisolabis maritima. Lineage (NCBI taxonomy): Eukaryota > Metazoa > Arthropoda > Insecta > Dermaptera > Anisolabididae > Anisolabis > Anisolabis maritima. The sequence continues at coordinate 9,840 of JAAAKE020121006.1, read as the reverse complement.
AGATTCTAACATCATACAATATATAAAACATTGCTATCCTATACTCGTCTATCCTGAGGCTCTCCTATATTTTAAATATTGATATATACATACTTTCTATGGTTTTAAATAAAATATGAGAAACATAAATAAAAATTTACTCAAAGAAACTCTCGTATTCGTTATTGGTCTCGTCTCGAAAATTTTCTTCTCTTTTTCGAGAAATGAGTTAGACCTCGTACTGAAATTAGTGACTTATTGAAAACAGGCACTTATTTCAAATCAATTCCTTTCAGACGCGATTATAATTAAGTTATACCTACTTTTATGAAATAATTAAAAAAAAGAATATAAATCCTATTGCGCCTTATAATATATTAAGATACCACAAATAATACATAATTTTAAAATTTAATGATTTAGTTTAATTGATAATAAAAATTTTGCAAACTTTTGATTAATGATTAATCAAATTTGTGCCGATTAACAACATCTGAGAAGTTAATCAAATTTTTTAAAAATAAACTAAAAAAAAAAGAAATTAAAATAAAAAAAGAACTCATTAAAACAAGAATCGACAAGAGTTTAGAATATATGTATTTAGTTTAGTTGTACTTTTTCTCTTTACTTGATTTTTATAATTAATTAAAAGTGAAAATTAATATGAAAACTTTCTTACTTATTTGTTTTGATTGGCAGCTGTTTTGAATGAATGGTTTTGAAATCAAACAAGTTGATCAATCCGGTCAATGATCTTGAAATTGATTTTGCTCTTCAACTCAACTTCCTTTCGTTTGCTTATTAATCCCTTTGCCTTCAAAATTATTATTATTTCCTAATTTGGGAATACCTTGACTCTTTTCTTTATTCTGGTTTTAGTGACTTTGAAGTCTGTTCAATAATCGGATTAAATATTCATATGGATAAGAATATTTATATTTTACAGTGACTATGCAAATCTAAAGAAGAGATGAATTTTCTATAGGTTATATTATACAATTATTTATTATTATTACTTATAGAAGATCAATTCAAAGATGAATGAATTGAATAAAATCCGGACAATGTTAGAGGATTTAAAAATATTCGATTATGCGTTAGCTTTTAGAGAAAAATATAATTTATTTGAAAATTATTAGGGTTTCCTTGAATTTTTAGAATATTTAAAACATTTAAAATAATTTATTTTTGAGTTATTATTACTTTCCCGTAAGCCCTGTTCCTTGGTACAGAGGTAGAGATTCCCAAAGTTCAGTTGTTCACTTCCCAACAAAAATTTATTTATATTATATTGGCATGTAAATAAATAAGAACGTAGACTAAATGGCCTCAGATGCCGAAAAACACTTAAAAAAATTCTCAATAAGTCTCTCTGCCTTCTAGAAGAAATACAGCTCTTGCCTCATGATCTAAGTCAGCGATTCATTTCTCACCCTGAGCAACAAAATTTATTAAAATTATTAGATTACTAACTTATTATAATATATTTGGACATAGTTTATACGCCTAAAAAAACTTAATAAATTTTTAAAATCATTCTGTTATAGATAAACTCTCCTATTTATAAAAATATACTGCAATTAAGAGAACATTTCGTTAATGTTTATAATTTAGAACAGTCCCGTCCGCGGAAAATACTGCCCATAGAATGCTGGTCTCTTAAAAAATAAAATACACTTTGTTATATTAAGAGATGAATTAATTCTACACATTTTCTTAAATTGAAATTTTAAATCGTATGTTTTTATGTTTTATGTTTTAATCCCTAACAAATAAATATAATAGATATATATATATTAATATAAGATTTATAGTTACTAGCTCTGGAATTATTTAAAATTTATTTGCTACAAAATGTTAAAAGAAAAATTAAAGAAGTAATTACTATTTATATATATTTTCATACAAATAGTATTCAAAGTATATAAAAAGAAAAATTAATAAATTAATATTTTAAAATATAATTGATTATTATATTTATTTTGATATTTAGTAAATCATATAAAACCAGAGAAAAATATAATATATTAAAATATATAATAAATCATTTAGGCAATATTATTTAAAGAAATAATATTGTTGCATCTTGAAGATTTTTATTATCTTGCAAAAGTCTCCTCATCTTGACTGATTGCTATTACATGTATATTAAAGTTTTCATGATATATTACCTGAATATATAATACTTAAATATATAATTAAAGAATCTTTGTTATATTTAGAAAATATGCATATACATGTGTGTGTGTGTGTCATTTATATTTATCCTTTACAATTTATGTTAGAAAGAATATGGTAAAAAATGAATTTAAAGAATATTATTTATTTCCTAGTTTATTATTATTAGCAACCAGCCTTTGGAATTCTTAGTTGGTAGGCCTCTTATATTTAAAGTAAATTAATTTACCAGCTGAAACATACCATTGTTTGATTTACAACATTTATTATGAATAAGCTAATTTCTTTTTATAAATACTCTAATTTTGCGATCCTTCTCATTTATCCAGGATTCTTAGCAAATAGCTTCGAGCCGGCTTTTAAAAAGGTGAACCGTTTCTTTTTCTAACATATTCTATTTTTGAACTGACTAAAGTAAGAAAAAAAAAATTAGATGACCGGTCCAACTGGACTCTGTTATAAATTCATTAATATGTAAGGTGGACTCAGTGGAAAAACATCGTGTCTTATCTTCGTTCGGGTTTTATAAAACTAAAACAAATTGACTTATGAATTTGTTAATTATAGTTTAATTAATTCAGCTCTTAAATATTTTATCTATTGATTATCTCATGGAAATTTATTAATTTTTGTTAAGAAGTGCAGTTTCGCTTGCTACACTACAAAGAAACATATCTTTAAAAAAAACAATATTAATCATTTTCTAATTTCTTCCATCAGATCAGAGTTTATTATTATTATTTTTATTGTTCGGATCCCTTACCCCTTTTTTAATCCTTCTCTTACCTGTATATGTAATATATGGTGAAGAAGTATTGCGACCGCAAAAAAAAAATGTCAGATATACTTGTTTTGAGGTCCCTATCTATAAAAATGGGTTTTGCAAAATGATCTATCTCTGTGTGTGTGTTTTTCTGGGTGTGAACAAAATTTCTAAAAATAGAAAAACTTTGGAAGTTGAAATTTTATATTTTTTTTTTTTAAAATCTTTTTCGGCATCTGAGGCCATTTTAGACTCAGTCCTTATTTATTTCTATTAATTGGATAGAATAGAAATAAATTTTTGTCGCTCAGGACGGGAAGCGAACCACTGACCTTTGGTACGTGAGGCCAAAGCTCTATCTCTGCACCAAGGGACAGGGTCAAATTTTATATTTGAGCCAGGTACCCTCGTCGGATGCAACTCGAAGCTTTTGACTAAAATCGGCTAACGGGTACTAGGACTCATATACTTTTTTAGTTTTTTAAATTTTTTCAAAATTCGCTCAATCGATTTTGATTAAAATTGAAAAAAACAAAATAATTATTTATTAGATGATTTTTGAAATGTATTAAACGTTATATGCCCTAAAAGTGTTTGGCGCCCAGTTTAATACTTTTTTCCATTTTTTTTTAGAATGCGAAGTTTTTAGGTCCATAAATGTCTTTCTATTTTAGAAAATATTTTCAACATTTTTTCTCGGTCTCTTCAGGCTTAACATCCCATGTTCGGATCAAACTTTTTTCTTTGGCCTTTTTTTTTCAACAGTTAGAAATTTTCTAGCTCCGAATAGAATTTTCACTCTAACGCCCCAAAACTCAGAAGATCGCAGAAGATTGCAAAATTACACCTGGATAACTGTTTATTGCACATTAGAACACTGCTATTCATCCCTAATTCAAAAATTTTAATAAAAGACCATTTCTTTACTCCCCAATTAGTAATAAAATTTTAAGAATTTAACGACAATCCAGATCATCTTTCTTCTCTTGAAATATTACTAAGAATTTAAAAATTTCGGAAGAAAAAAAAGATCAACTCCTAACTTGACATGTGATCAGCTAGCAGCAAATCTATATATTCTATATATATATATATATATATATATATTTAGACTCTATATAAAACATTACAAAACCCGACCATTAAAAATTCAAATATTATTTTTAAAATATTAATTGTATGTACTTTTAAATAAACTTAATCTAATATGAATTTTACGATGAATGAAATTCATTTCATTCTTCATAAACAAGATATAGAAAATTACTACCTCTCCAAAATAATAGCCATTAGGGGGCATTAAATCGCAACTTCTTAAATTTCTAATAGAAAAAAAAACTTATCTTCACTATCAAGTGGCCTGTCCGGTTTGACAAGTCAACAGAGACTCTTCTTCATCTCTTCACCTTGTTAGTTTGCAGATTTAGGTTGTTGTAAGAGATTGAACGAAGTTGGAACATTAAATATTTCAAAAAATTTTAGTTACTTAACTATCACTTTCTCATTACCAATTTTTTTTATACATAATAAAATTTGAATTGAACCTAGCAATATACAATTCTGAATTTTTTTAAACAAAATCTCTCAAATTATTAATTTCAAACTAGAAGATAACAAAATTTAATTCTAGAAGTAATATTAATTAAATAACAAATTAATATTAACAAACTTTCCGGTTATAAACAAGTTTGTGACTTTGTACAAAAGGAAGACTACGATCAACAATTTAGAAGACTAAAGTCAAATAAAGTTGTTTTCGAATTTTTTTCTGGGGACATATTTTTATATTTTGTTTATAGTTTCTTTCTCGTTGAAAAATTTATTTCTCGTCTGCATCTTTTCATTAGCTCGATTCCCCAGGCCACCCACATTGTTCATTGTTTGGTTTTGCTTGTTTTACTCTTTTTTTTCTAACTAGGGTTTTTAACTTTACATGTATTTATTTCCTACAAAGTCATCTTTATCGAGAGCTTCCCAATAACTAAGTTTTTGTATCAAATAATAAAACCAGCCAGACACATTCTCTCAGGAAGTCACAAACACATATAGAGTGACCGCGATTTACCTGAGCTAGGACTGCCATTTCTTGTCACTTTATTTTCGTCTCCCTCTCTCTCTTTTTTTAGGCTCTGCGATTGGCCGACTTGTTCTCTCTCCGGCGCTTTCCTTTTATGTTCTTTATCTTCTGGACACTTTCTTTCCTATGCCAGCCCTGAAATAAGAGAACACACATTTATCTCGAATGATGACTAGTTAATTGATCAATGGATAAGGGTGCTCTCTATTTTTTAAAGTCCTTTTTAGCATCAGATTCCGACCAAAATTTATTTAAATTAATGATAGTTAATATAATTTAATTTATATCTCTCTATTTAAAATATCCAAAAATTTTAGATTCCCACTTCTGAAATTTCCTGAATAAAATATCAAAATCAATTTAATTATTAATAGTCTAATTTTTTTAATTTAAAAATTATGAAATAATAGGGAGAAGATTAACACATGTTCTTAAGCAGGAAATTAAATTAAATTTTTATTTAAAATTAAAATTTTTAATACAATTTAGTCACTTAAAAGAAACTTTGGGGTTAGCAAGACCGCCTCCCTAATTTTTTTAAATAAAATAATTTTAAATCCTCGCTTGATACTTAAATTGTACTATACCTATATCGTATTCTCATAAGTAAATTTTAATTTACAAAAAAAATATATAATTTATATAATTTAAGTCATTCATCTTTTTTTATCTTTCATTTTAATTTTAATAAACTCTATAATCTTCAGATTTACACGCTTTTTTAAAAATTCTCTATTTTCCCTATATAAGAGAATTCTTAGTTTGGAATTGTTCTCAGGTGTCTGTCCTGCAGACCTCAGGACCATACATGCGGTGCCAACACATGCTCAGAATTCCTACTCTTTTTTTCTCTAACTCTTAACGGAACTTTTTCACATTTTAGCTTAAAGGCAATTTACGATCCCCAAACATTCTCAGCACCTTCTATTTATAGAATCCATTCAATTTAAATGAGGTTTAAACGCGAGACGCATACGATAATACAAATCGAACGGATACAAGAATCTTTTGACTAAATATGCCAAATACAAATTAAAAAATTTGTAGCTTTCTTTCGGTGTAATAAAATAAAACCTGAAGGTATAGGCACGTATATATAAAAATATATACCTTCCCGAAAGAATCTAAGATTGATTTGCTCTTGAGGTGAAAGTGATTCGGGTGAAGAGTTCGACATTCTTCATTATATTCTAATAGAAAAGAAACCTGTTTAAAATGATTGATTTTTTTTCAAGGTGCAACTAAAAAATAAACATTCATATGAATTCAAATGGGCAATATTTAAATTTTTCAAATTGCATTTTCTTTGATTGACTAAAATATTTCTTCAATCAAGAAAAAAAATATTTGATTAAAAAATGAAATAAAAAATGTTTTATTTTATAAGATTTAAAATAAAATTTGTTTATTTTTTTACTCAGGATTTTATGCGATAATAGTGGCGATTCTAGAAAAAAGTGGGAAGAACCTATTGGTGAGGGATTGTAATGCCTTGGAGCTTTTTACTTTCCTCTAAGGCTATTTAAGGAAGTTTAGTCTGGATTTTTTGAAATGGAGATTTTATTGGATCACCACATATTAAAGTTCTAGGCATCCATCCAAAAAAAAAGATACCAATCTAATCTAATATATTTAAAGAGGCAGTGCTCGAAATATTTTAAAACTGGGCAGAAGAATTTAGTTTGATTTTAGTTACTTAGTTGATTAGTTATAGAATAAAAGAGGCATTTTTTAAGCATTCTCAGGGGTTGTCAATGCGCGGATGACAATCACAAGTTCTTCGAGGCTGACATTTCTAATCCCCTTAAAGCCATCCAGGCTTGCCCCTCATCGAAAAGCGAAATCTTGACATTGATTTTTTTGCAACCGCAATATTTTCTCATTATATATTACATATATATAGATAAGAGTAAGTAAAAATATTAATAATTTAATTTAATTCTCTTTAATAAATTATACTGAAATTTTTATTTAAGACAACCATGAAAATATGCAAAATTTTTTTTTAATTTGAGAAAAGTCTTTAATTAAATGCATAAAAACCCTGAAATCCTAGCAAAAAATGACTTCCCGTTTGGGCCACTTGTACATCGTGCACTGTTGGTACACACTAGGCTCGGTGGAGGATTTGGTAGGGTGCCCCGTTCTGCACAGGAAATCGGTGTTTATATCCCGGGCATGGTAGGAATTTTTCATTAAATAAAAATATTTAGTATAAACAAATTCCCAAATATGGCATGGATTGGAACATTGGATCCCGCCACAATAGAGCCCTTAGACTACTCTAAGAGGAGAGGGAGTTGCTATGATACCTCCGTCCATTGGAAGGGACCTAAAGCTGGTTTCTCTCTCAATGATGCAATATGTAATATCTAAATAATACAGATATTAAAAATTTATGGATTTATGTTAAATACTTACTCCTCACTGAGTGAGTTAGTAATAAATTGCGCTAGCTGTTAATTTTACAATTTTCTTTGACTTTTAATAACACAAAATTAGGCAAGTTGGAATATTACTTTTTTATTTAATGTTTTTTCCAATTTTTTTATATACCATTAATTAGAAAAAAAAATTATTTTGGCAAATATTTTGATTAAATTATTTTAAAAGTAGGCATCTTAGTTGATATATAAATCCATCTCCATTTAATCTCTTTTGATTATTAATAATAATGTTCAAAGTTAATTAATTTAGATTGAAACGATAATTGAATTCTCTTCGCTGTTCCTTGTTTTTAGTTCCTTATTTAAATTTTGTTAATTGATGTTTGGTTTGTTGCTCTTTATTTTGACAAATTTGTAATGGCTTGCTTGTATAGTACTACTTTGTAATTTTAGTTTGAGTTAATTTATCTTCGCTTTTCTTTCTTTTCTTTCTAAGATGCCAAGAAGCTGCTCTCAGACGCGAGCCTTGTAAATGGATAAGTATGAGATCTAATAATTGTAATTAATTAACTAACAAAAAAGTAATTAATTTTCCTTAATTACAAAAAATTATTTTAGAAGTTATTAATAAATTATCTGTACTCTTCTATAAAATCTGGAGTCTAGCTATTCAACAAAGAATCAATCAAAACTAGAAGGACGTCAATCTATCAGCATCAGGGAGACAAAAATTTGAAATATTAAAAAAAAGATGTATGAGTTAAGTAGTTCGTTTTTGAATGGGTGGCAGTCAGGTTGTAATAAAGGCAAGAAAAAGAAACAATTAGTTAGTTCTTTTATTGCCAAGCAAGCGTATTGACGTTTCGGTCGCATCTTGCGAGCTCCATCAGGATACGGTTAACTGGAAGAGTTTCTGATGATGTCCTAATGGAGGTCGGAAGACGCGTCATAAACATCATCACGGTTACTTGGCATTAAACCATTGAGAGAGGAACCAAGCATATTTCTTCTTGCCTCCTATAGACAACATAACCTTTAGGGAACAGCTCATTATTCGAAATATCCTCCCGAAGCCAAGATTCCGTACCTACAATAATATCTGGACCAATTAATTCTACATTCTGCTCAAATTATAGAATTTTATTCAAAATACTCCTACAATTTAAATCCAGATTACTATTTTTTAAAATTGTCCTCTTACACTCTCCACCTAGTTTTTTTGATACTCTAGTATACTACTAACACACACCTTCCCTTACTTGTAGAAACCAGGCCTATTTAATACCATTCTTTCCCAAAACCTTATAATCTAGATAACTGTTCGGATTCATGAACTTGTAACCATATTGCGAACAGACACTACTTAAAATGTCATTCGTCCAATTAACCCTTCTTAATTTAGATTAATAATAAAAAATAATATTAATTTGAAATATAAAATTGAGAGAAGGGCTCTTTGGAGCAATCGGTAAAGTGTCGCCGTTCTGCCTAGGAGATCGGTGTCCCCATCCCGGGCATGGTGATTGTTTAAATAAAAATATTTCTGTAAACATATCCTCAAGTATGCTCTGAATTGGAACATCATAATTGAACCCTCACTACGAAGAGAGGGAGTTGCTGTGACACCCCGTCATATGGAAAGGACGAAAAGAAGGATTTCCTCTCAATAATGCGCTCTTCACAAGAAGTAGGCGCTCCTCTATCTAGGACATCCTCCCTAGATTAGAATAGGTTGGAAGAAAGAACGGGGAATTAGATTTAGATTTAGGAATAGTGAGCTAGAAATTTATATAGGAGGAGTAAGAGATCAAGAAATAAAGGATCAAGGATCAAGGAAAACAAGTAACTTCACAGGGTCCCAATAGATAGTTACGACCAGAGGTCGGCAGGCTTTGAGGTGTGTGTTTCCCTGCACGAAAGTACCTTGGATAAATAAATGGAGATCCCCGTAGATAGGCCTATACGATCCAAATAAAATGAAAATAATTTAAAATTGTTTGTTAGTTAAATTACCATTGTAGGCAGTCGCCTGAGTTACGGAATATACAATGTATATATGTTCTGGAAGGTTTCTGCAGTTCCATATATGTGGAATAGAGTTTCCACAGATTGATCCGCGTTGATTCTGATCAATCAATTTCTTTTATTAAAAAAAAAAAAAAAAAAAACAGCGACTTTTCGGTCAGCTATGTAACCATCTTCAAGGCCAGGGATTTTGGAGGGCATTTCTGTTGAGAAAATTCCTGGCCTAGCATAGCTGACCGAAATGTCGCTGTTTTTTTTTTTTTTTTTTAATAAAAGAAATAAAACTAGCTGCCACGCTCTTTCATCAATACTTCATATAAATCTTCAGCTATCTATCTCATATATATTAATTAATTAATCTCAACAATCAACGCGGGCCAACCCGGGAAAACATTATTCCACATACAACCAAGCGCGGAAACCTTCCAGAA
>JAAAKE020120995.1:0-15442 GCA_010014785.2 Anisolabis maritima | reverse complement strand
AAATTGTTTTATAATTTTTAAAAATATGCTTTATTTTTGATAATTTCTTTTTTAAAATTTTTTTTAATATTTCAGTATTGTGGGGGGGGGGGGGGGGAGGGGGAGCAAACCTAAATTTAATCTCATATAAAAAGGAGATTTTTTTAAAGTAACAGAACCATATTTTGGTGATCTTGATTTTTCATTAGTGGGGACCAAATACAGATCTCCCCCTAACTAAAACGCCACTCAGAACATCGTTATTTTATTTTTTTTATTTTATTCTTATATTCGCCGGCGAATAGTCATAGAGTTTTAGGTTCAATTATCGCTACTTTAGTAATGTTAATAAAAAAAATTAAAGGAAATAGGAAAAACCTGTAAAAATTCTACAACTATTTAAAAGTGAAAATGCGTAAAAAAGAAATCAGAATTTTCAAAGAACACAAATTTTTTATTTCAAAATTACCCCGCCACTTGATCTCACTAAATATAGTTAAACAGCAATAAAGTTCAGTGTATTTAATTGAATTAATTTTTGTAATAAATTTAATAAGAGAAAATAAAAAATTAGAGTCTAACGGTAAACATAACATCCATCTTTAAAAGTGTTAAAGCTCGAATTAAAATAGCGCTTCATTAAATGTGAATATCTTAATATCATATGTTCTTGAGTCGAATGATGAACGAAATCGCCTACAGGCCCGACCCAGCCCACATAGTAGGTAAATAATCGTACCGAGATGGAGATGGAGTTGGAAAATCCTCTTTCTCTGTCTCTCTCTCTCTGCACACGCACATTGCATGTCTGAAGACGGTCTCCCCGCCTGGAAGAGAGAGTGGGGGGGGGGGGGGCGACGGCGCTACTACTTGTTCCCCCGAGACACCAAGAAAGGGTTAAGAACATTGCAAGGTCAAAACAGGCGCGACGACGACGGCGACGGCAAAAATCCGCGGTCGCCGCCGCCGCCGCCTCCCGCGACGAACGAAACCGAACGGTTGCAAGCTGCGCGGTGTCTCGTCGTTTGCAGTTTCCCGCGGACTCCAATTGCACGTTCAGCTCTCTCTGTGTTCGTTCGTTCATTTTGGTTGGCTGGTTGGTTGGCGCGCGCGCCGCGCAACTTCTCTTGTGGTTGTCCGTGTGCGTTGGTGCGTGGGTGGGTGGATGCTGCGCCTGTCTTCTTTTTTTTCTCTCTCTCTCTCTCTCTCTCATTGTAAGTGTGTATGTGTGTGGATGCGCGAAAAATTGGATCGCGTGCGGTGAGAAACCGCCCGACATCACCACCCCGCCACTGCTACTTGATTCACTTATGGTCGGAACCCATTCAATCCTCTGGAGAAACGATATGTCGAACGGTGGAGCCGATCCCGAAAATTTGGTGAGTGATAAAAAAAAACCTCAACTCGTCTTCCGGACAGCATGAATCGACACATTTTATAAACACTCGCATGCTGTTGGATCAGCTGTCAAATTTTGACAGTTGAATACAATATATTATGAACTCAACAGCAGAGTGGCAAGACGATCTGTCACGTGCATTGATGAATGAAAAAATAACTAAATATTTTTTTGTTAAATTAACTAAAATAGAACCGCTAATTAGGTTTGGGTTTGGGTTTGGATTATTTAAAACAACTCTCCTAAGATAAATCTCAGCTTATAAAGCATTTTGCACTAATTCATACAGTTAATTTTAAGTGATTGGAATGTGAGGGTCAATTGAATGAAAGAAGACGAGAGCAAGACAAGGTGTCGTCCCTGTCCCCGAGCGGGGCATCATCATCGCAATACGCAAATGCTTGCATGCAATGCGTTAGCTGTGGTCAGTGTTGTGCGGTGGGTTCACTCGCCGAGGCCGTCTGCTTGGGTGCGGGTCAAAGCTCTCCCGGCCTCGCTCTCTCTCTCTCTTTCTCTCTTCTGGTCCAGCGCAGCATCTCTCTTCTCCTTCTCACCGTCTCGTCTATTCACTTGCATGTTTTCTCGCATAGAGACGTCTCGGTTTCCCGCCTCCGTGCCCTTCTCTCTCTCTCTCATCGACAACGCCTGTCTCGTGTTGTTGTTGTTGGTGGTGTTTCCCTATGCATACATACAGACTCTCTATACCACAACAAACAACCAACAACACTAACACCTCTATTTCTATAAACTATTCAAATTCCAATAAGGAAATTGACTTTTTTTTAAATAACCTACGTTATTAAATTGATTGTTCTCTGATAATACAATCATCACCTATATATATAATAATAGACTAATAATTTTTTTTAATATTGGAGTGTATAGAACCAATAAATAAATTTCCTTAAAGAGTACTATTATTAATTAAAAATTTTTGATAACCTAAAAGAAATAATAGCAAAATTCTTTTTTTGTAAACACTAAGAAACTTGCTAACTTAATTAAATTTGTTTGATTTGATATTGATAATTTATATAATAAATTATATATTATACGGAGGTTCGGCCTAGATAGAGATCACTTTCAAAGATATATATGATCCACGTGTAAATAATATAAAATCTATCAATTAGTTCTTCTCTACGAGAAAATGTAAAACAAATCAGATTTACTTCAAATTCCTAACAAATATGTTTTAAGGCTTTTCCAATTAAAAATTAATATTTTTTGAAGCTTAAGATTATTAGAACAAAAGAAAAACTTCTTGTTTTCTCATTGCTTCTTTTCTGGACGTTGCAAGCAGAGCATTAAATAAAATTCTTTATTTCTTTTTAATGGTTTTAATTATTTTTTTAAAAATAAAAAGGTTTTTTTATCACACCTGGTTATGTTCATGCGTTTTATAATAATAATGTGAATATATATATCTTCCAAGCAAGCATTCATCCAAATAGCTTGACTTCAAATGAAACTTTTCTAGGAAGTTGGCACTATAATTATGAATATTAAAAAGAGTTTAAACCCAAGACATTTTAGAATCACATTCGACTTCCTACAGATTTAGACTTTGAATTGCTATTAATTAATGATAGAGAATGGAAACCAAATCTGAAGAACCCAATTTATGGTCTAATTACTAAGCTTTATCAAAATGAAAATAAATGTTGACTTTCTTCCCGAAAAATTTTTTAGGCTATGTAAAGTCCCACAAAAGATGAAGAAACATTTTGTAAATTTAAGAAATTGAAAAATTTTATATACATTTTGAGTTTTTTTTTGGCTTTTACTTTTTTTTTTAATGGGGAAAAAAGGATCTAAGGGCCACAAATTTAAAAAAAAAAAAAAATCAATAATAAATAAATTATATTTTTCTATATTTTCGGATTTTTTTTAGAAAATAAATTAAATAAAATATTTAATCTTTTTTTTGGGTTTTAAAGAAAAAAGCGTTGCTTTATTATTTCCTTGGGAAAGTGTGTTTTATTTATTTATTTATTTTGTCATTTACTTAATGGTAGCAAATTCCCTTGGCCCAAGTGAAAGAAATAATAAATTCTTAATTGAAATTAGACAAATCTAATAAAAAATCAAAGCCTGAGGCGGCTAAAAACATTTTCTTAATGATAATAATAAACTACACATTCATTTAAAATTTATTTTTGCTTAATAGTAGTTATTCTACTATTCTTAGAAAATATGCTTTTGGCCTGACATAAAAAAAAATTAATAAACGAAATTAATCACAAATTCAGATCGAAATGTAAATGTTTCGCCGATTTATATATGTCGAAAAGCTTTTACATTTATATTAGTCGACATAAATGGGTAAATTTAGAAAGTGACTGAATATTTTTAGATACTTATCTCACAAATCCTGTGCCAATGACTTGACATTTTATTGGATTTGATTTCAAATTGGTGTTTGCATTTTCAGCGATTTCTTTTGTTGAATTTAATGAATGAATTCAACTAAGAGAATTACGAATAATTGACTCTGACGATTCATTGACTTTTACGGTTTTTTTTTTAACTCAATTCTGGAATATATACAACCTCATCCCCAATTTGATCAGTTCACGATATATATATAGTATATCAACGGCGCGCGCGCGCTTTTTCTCTGTTCCCGCCGCCGAAGCGAATTCAACAGGTTGCGATAAAGTTGTAATAAGATTAAATGTGACTGGATTTTTAATCCTGTATTGGAGATTTAACTCACGTATTAATGTTATTTTCCTTTCTTTTTTTTATTTATATATTTTGTTTTTTTGAAACTGAAGAATTTCCTCTTTGTGTCCGTTTCCATGTTCGAACAAACGATTATTACTTTATTTAACAAGAAAATTAATTTACATTTCGTGCAGATATTACAACAATGACAAGTTCAATCTAAAAAAACTAATGTAACACTGCTCATGGCGCATTTCTTATGTACCAAAATATATATTAATAGGGTTCCTTATTCGTTGAACAAAAAAGGCTGGTTGGTTATCTTATCTCCTGTTCTAAATCAAATCACCCAGCAAAATCGTATCACTTTTAATTTACTTTTCTTTTAATATAAAAACATCTATTAAATGATTTGATTATTATTATTCTATTCATGTAGTTATGTTAAGAGAAAAAAAAGCAACTAATTGAATGAAGGAAATGGGTTTATCATTTAAATAGAAATTGAAGAGATATATAAAATATACATTCGACCAGATTTTCAGCAAAAGGGAAACTAAATTACATACATAAATATTTATCTGCGACTTATTTAAATTTCCTCGCCTATTTTAATTGCATTAGTGATGTTAAAAAAAGAATAGACATGTCACATGACTAAAGGCTGAAGAAGAAAATAATAATTTGAAATGGCTATCTTAGCTCAGGTAACACGTTAATTTCACATACACTTAAGTGTATTTATTTATTTTTTTAAATAAGTACATTCGGTGACGTAACAAAGATTATATAATAATTCAACACTTAAATAAATTGTTTTCTAGAAATTTTTATAAAAAAAAAGCACTCTCTGAAAAAATTGAATTATAAGTATATCTCGTGTTCAACAGAAAAGGATAAGAGAACCTTCTCGTAGAATTTTTCTATTTCAATCCAAAATAATTGGGAAAATATTTAATATATGCTATATCAGAGTATTTGTGAACTTTAGTATAGTGAAGAGAAAATAGCAAAATTGTTTTCTCTTGTATCTCCCACTTTTGCTGTCCCATAATGAAAAAGACGATTTTAATCTCTTCCTTAGGAATAGAATATATTTTATTCTTGTCCTTTTGGGGCTATAGAAACATTTAAAAATTAAAAGAATTTTAAAAATATTCCATTTTTGTAAAAATTTATTTAACATGTTTCTCCTCTTTGTTTACCTAATTAATATTTATTATTAAGTCAGAAAAAAGAAAACATTTTGAATAGATTTAGATCTCTTTGTTTTACGGTTAAATTAACGAAAATTTAATCAATTTTAAAAATCTTCACAACAAAACCTTTTATTAATAAAACAAGTGATAATAAAAAAATGAAGTCACCCAAATCCTTTTACAAACTCGACCCCCCTCTTTATCAGTTCTAACGTCCGCCTACCATTCAGAAGAGATTTCCTTATATTTCTTTATCAATCCAACGATAATTCTTCTTTAATCTCTTGGTCTCATTTGCTGAAGTAAGGTGTATTTTACATAAAATTCCATTGATTAAAATTTGAAGCAGTCTTTTACTTTCTCATATATGAGAAGTATTGTAATATGATCCCGAGATTTCATTTACTCTTGTCGTTTTGGATCCCCTGAGTCCGAAAATACCCCTTTTCGTGTGTGTATGTTCGTTACACGATAACTTGAGCATGCTTTAATGTAGATCAACAAAATGTTACATACGTGCATCATGCAAAATCAAAGATCCTTATCAACTTTTGGGCTATTTCCGGCAACTGGAAGTATTCTACCTGAAACTTTTTTTTCTAAAACTCTTGATAATTCAAATATGATTTGAGGCGAGTCAAATAGATAGATATAATTAATGTATTTAGTGAAACTACTTTTCCTATATATGTGTATAGGAGAAAGTCGAGGGAACTCCTGATTTATTTATGCAATATCAGCAAATTTTGACAAGTGTAATGAAATTTTTAAAAATATTTTCATCATCCATTTTGTTAGAATTGTTAGGAAAGGGGATACTATTAATAATAACCCAAGGGTTAAAGGCTAAATAAACAGAGAATGCCAAAAAATTTAAAATTATTGATTAAATTTCCTTTAAAAAAAATTGAGCTTGGAATTTGATTTTCTTAAAAGCATTTTAAGTAATTAAAAGAAATTTAATTTAAGTATTTTTATTTCTTTTATATTGAGCAATATGCTACATAAAATTTTTTTCTTTTGTTAGAATTAGAAAAGTTTTTTAATTAAAATTTGAAAAAAAAAAGAACTTTTTTAAAGTCATTATCATCTAAGATTATCCGCTATTAGAATATTAGTACTTTTTTCACCCTAGATCGGAATGCTATCGTGGTTAGTTGTTTGTCTCCAGTGTCAGAGAGAGAGGAGAGAGTATCGAGTCACATCGCATCTTGGGTTGGAACTGACCCAGCCAACTTGGAAGATAGTGAAACCCACTGACTGGTTAGAACTGTTCGAAAAACATCAGTCAACTCTTTCATGCTAATTAAGCAATATTATCATATCTATTTTATGCAAATTACACTGGCAAAACAAACAAAATCAAAGAGATAGTGGCGCATCTGACAACACACAGGACAGCGGTTTCCTCAATTATCAATCTTAAGTTTGTTGTTGATGTTGGGTTGATAGTTTAAATCAAAAAATTTTTAAATCAATATTTCTTTTGTTATAAAAAACCGAGGAAACTATTTTATTTTTATCGTACATTTACACGTGATAAAACAAACATTTATATTTTAGTTCATTGAACTAGTGAAGCGTCGTATGCGACATCGCGCTTATATATCGAAGGCTTAAGGGCCCTTAGTCCAATCACCGCCGAGGATGTTTTATTAACCGAGACGGACACTTTTTATGTCTTCGTCAGTGGGATTGCCTTAAGGATTATTTTACAAGGCATAGGAGACGAGGGGAAAAACGTAAAAGAATTTTATTTTTTTCCAAGTTAATTAATTAATTACTTGTTTTTATAGGCAATTTATTATTATTAAGATTTGGCTCTATGTACTATTAAAAAAGATTTATTGAAATAGGCTTTCCAAAAATAAAATTGTTTTTCGTAATAGATATTGCCTTGCTTTTGCTTACGATCCCTCTGGTGATGATTCAAATGATCATCACTTTGGGGAAGGTCAGGAACCGACTTTTTCAACAAATGGCTTAAATTTCGAGTGTTTTTTTTTTTTTTTCTTCTTTTTTATATACTCTTCTCAAAAATTTATTTGTTGCGAATAGATAGAGACTGTCTCGTACCTTCATGTACTCGAATATATACGAGTGTATCTTTATTTTTTTTTTATTCTGATTTTTTCTTTTTATTCTTTCAATTTTTATGACCTTCAGACATTCTCTTCTCTCCCTGTTATTTTTTTATTTTTTTTTTTATTCCCTACTATTTTTTCACGTAGACATTGCCAAGTGGAGATCATTTGAAAAACATTGACCGGTTGTTTTGCTTTTTAAACATCCTCATCTGTCTAGTTGGATGAGACTTGGCAATTTCTAAAACAAACGGCTTCTGTCCTGGGACAATATTTTCTATCAATAAACTCTATATGTCATCGACGATCATCACACACGGGGATGTATTGATTTAATTGAATTCATAAAAGAGAGGGAGGGGCGGAGCTGTTATCTTAGCGATAAGAGCTGCGCATTCGGTGATAAAGTTTGATAAAGAAGGGAAAAAACATAACGTTGCATTACTTATTCTCTAAGATAGAAACAAGATCTATTTATAGTGAGAGAAGAGAAATGGTTATCTTAATATTATTAACACTTTCTTTGTCTTCAAATTTTTTGTTTTCGAATGTTTGGCTTTTTATCAGGTAAGGTCTTTTTTTAATTTAAAAATTTTAGGTGAATACGAAAATTCGAACCTCTCTCTTGGAGCAGAGGAAGTGGTCTCGTCTTAGGTAGCAAGGGTCAGTGGTTCGCTTCCTGTCCTGAGTGACAGAAATTCATTATATTATATTGGCTATTGATTAATATAAATAAATAAGGACTGAGTCTATATGGCCTTCTATGCGGAGAAAGACATTTTAAAAATATCCGAACGCCTACGGAACACTTTTTAATAGAAAAAATTTCACTAAACTATGAGACTATTTTGAAAGGTAAAAGTAACTGGTTAATTGAAAAATAATATACTAGCAATAAAATTATATTTTTAGAGAGAGTGAAGAGGAGATACGATCGTTCATTACCTCAAACAGCTCTCATATGGTTCAGTGAATTTTTTGGAGTGATATTTAAATCCAAATAGAAGAAAAAATTGTATTTTTAATAAAAATCTGTTTACTTTAAATTAAATTAATTTAAATAAAATAAATTTTAAATAAATCTCTTTATTTGTTAAAAATTAACATTTTAATTAATGCTTTTACTTATGCTCGAGTTTGCCTTTTTATTTTATTGTCAGTGCCAATTGACCTAAAATTCAAGGTGTTATAACACAATTTCATTTAAAAATAAAATTTTGATTTGCGTTTACTTATACACCAGATGGAAAATGCGCACGATACAGGACTATGAATTTTTCTACTTTAGAAAGCATTTGTTGTAATCTAAATTTCTACGAGGAGCTAATATTATAATAAATTAAATATCCTGGAGGAATTCATGGAATTCCAGTTTCATTAAAACGAGAGCCAAGAGAGGATGTTTTTTTTTTAGTATAATAGAAAGTAAATGTTTTTCGTATGTAAACTAATAAAAGTTTAAGAATAATAAATCTTCCATAATTAGGCCTATTTATTAGGAAAAATTAGTGAATAGGTGTAAATGTAAGCAGATAACTGTTTTGCTTCTGAGCGACTCATATACCGACCGATATAGACCACCTTCATTGGTCCATATAGCTGACCAGAAAGCTCGGCCCTTTGGACCCTTGTTCGTATTTTAATTTGATTTTTCTTAATCGAAATTCACTCTTTTTATTAATTTTTTGGAAATGTTTCTCTCTTTCATTTGTTTATTAATTTTGATGAGGACAGACTGATAGCCACGACCTTCACATATAAGTGCGTATTATATTCGGCGGATTATGACATCAACAAAGAGGAAGGAACTTTGTAAAATTATACATGGGATAAAACCTTTGGTCCCATTTTTATTTATTTATTTAAAATTTTTTCTCATTTTTTGCTCACTCAGCATCCATCATGTAATTATTTATTTATTTTTCTATGAAGAAAAAACAAATATACCTCTACAATTTTGATATTTTTTTTCTTTATTATAAAATTGAGGAAAAAAAGTTAATTATTTATTTTTTCCTTGTTTTCTTTTCTCTCTTTTTTGAAAACCCTATAAATCACATCGATATATTGTGATAACCCAAAAAAGAAAATTAAACCCCTTTTCAAATATCATTCCACTAGTCATTTCAAATGCCTTTAATGTTTATTAATAAATCCTAATTTGTATCTAGGAATACAGCTGAAAGATATTTCTATTAATATAGAGAGGGTAGAGTGACAATTCCAAAAATAAGAGAACTTGGTACAGACACACCCCATATAAACAGATATAGATCTAGCTAATACATATCCTAAAGAAAAAAATTTTAGCTTTAAGTGAAAGATGAAAAATCATTTTTTATCTTTTTAGTTCAAAATTGATTTAATCCCGCTTTTTTATAAATATTATTTATATTCTGCTAAATAAAATTCAACTGTTGCTTTATTATTTAAAAAACTAATGTCAACCTGATAGGATTTATTTCTTTACTACGTAATTAAGTTTTTTGTAAGTATATATTCGCAGTGTTTCTCGGTATAAAATAATTTTTGTCTTTTTTTAGTCACTCCTTCCAAATTTTCTCGTCTCGTATTCAATTTTTTCAATCTCAACTTTTTATTTGACCCTTTTGTAACTTTCCTTTTTTTTTTTTTTTGTTCTTTGATTATATAAACCTACAGAAGCTAAATATTTTACTTCATGCCTATGCGATGGATGGAAAGGTTGTAAATGATGAATATGCAGGCAGCAGATTTCGATTGCATTCCTTATATTTATTTATAGTGACATTTTCTAAGGTCCTGAAGAAGGTCCCGTATTACGATTGGAAAAATAAACTGTTTTTTACTTCTCTTATTTTTCTTCATTAGACTTTTTTCTGTGTGATTTTCATGATTAAACCTGAAAATCTACTACTGTCTTAAGATAATTTCTTCGTATTGTTCATTTTTTTGCGCTATTTCATTTTATAAGGTTTTTTCATTGTATAAAAATTTTTTGGCTTTTAAATTTCCTCCCAAAAAAAAATTTTATTTTCTATTATAATCGAATTCCTTTAATCTTCTGACAAAAACGCTGAATTTTTTTTTGGAAATGAATTCCAATGGATAGCAATACGATGATAATTAAAACTAGTATTCGTATTTGAACCTGTTTATTTAATCTACCAAATATTATTATCATCATATACTTGTTTCCAAACAATTTTTTATTATTTTTTCCTTCACAATCAATTTGTGATGCGCTTTTGCATCGGCGGCGTAGAGGACTAATTAATAGGCAACTCGTTAGGTAGGCATGCATATTCATAGGCATTCTAAGGCAACGAACGAACGAACGAACGAACGAACACACACACACACACACTCATCAATTCCTTCCGTATCAATCGACGATGCTTTGCGCATGTATCTGTCTATCTGTCTGTGTGTGTAGAACCGGTTCACCAAGCTAACTAACCTAGTCAAGTTTAAAACTCGTGAGATCTTGAAAAGTACTTGAATTGAATCAAATCTCTATAAGAGACAGACAGAGAGAGAGGGATATAAACGGATCTCCAATAAACCTCATCCAATTGCAATGTTTTCGCCTTCATTCTTGTTCTTGAGGATATAAAAAATGTCTGTTTAATTGATGAGCTGAGAACAAACATTGTTTAAACAAAGCCATTTCTTTACAACACATTTAACTTGATGTAATTATAATTTAATAAAAATTTCGAAAGCTAAAATTTGAGTGAGATAAATAAATAAATGAATTAAATAAGGAAATGTACTTGTCTCTATTTTAATTTATGTTAGGTTACAACTTAATTGCTTTGAAAGTGATATTTCTTAGCACTTATATAAGATATTGATATCACATTCAGTATTTATTTATCGAAAGATAGATATTTTTAAAAAATTGGATATTTACAAGGCATAGTTTGATAAAGCTTTTTGCAATAGTAAACGCCTTTTAGTCTTGTTTGGAATCTCGTTGAGTATACATGTTGAGTTGAGTGAATTTTGATGACATGCCGATCTACCATCCACACTTGGGTCCTTCGGGAGACATCCTCTGGCACCGAAGGGCAATTTCTTTGGCCACCCCCGCGATACCCGTGATACCTGCCGTTGGTGACCTTCCCAAGGAAAGAGAGGTATACCCACCCTGACCCACCGAACGACAATCAATACGATGCACACCCACCCTCAAGTTCACAAACGACATTCGCCCTATTAACGCTCATTCTCCTTCTTATTCTGTTATTCATTTTCATCTCGAAATACAAATTTTGGATAAAGAAAGCATTGGATATTTTTTTAGATCTCACCTTTAGAGAAGTTCGAAAAATTCATCTAAGAAATTTAGTAAATATAAATAATAAATAATATAAACCAATGATTATTACTTTCTTATCATGAAGGAAATGGAAAGAGTTATTTGGTTTTTCAGTCATGAAGGTCATTTAGATATTAGTAATTATAATTTAATTTAATTCGATTTATTCATTTCAATTGTGTATATCAGAAAAGAAAGAAAGATTTGAGATTAAGGGAAACCCTTTTCAATTTTAATTATTTTAAAGTTGAAAAATTTATTTTATAAAGGAATATTAATAATTAGTAATTTTAGTGTGGGATTATTTGAGCGTAACGTCGCGTATTGGATAAAATATTCTATTGTTTTAATAAAATAGTTTATTTAGAAGAAAACCAGTTTTTTTGTTCAACCAATAAGAAGATTTAAATACAAATATTTCTGTATATAACATGTGCCATCATCATCAGTGCCGCATTATTTTAAAGCATAAACTTGTTCATTGTTGTAAAATCTGCACGTGGGAATCCAACTCGCCATTCGATAAGATAGAAGGATTCATATTATATATCTTCCCGAACAGCGAGTTGGTTTCTCCCGTGCAGATTTTATAACAATGAACCAGTTTATGCTTTAAAATAATGCGGCACTGATGATGATGGCGCAAGTTATATGCAGAAATATTTGTTATTAAAACTTATAATATTACTGGTTGTATCTCCTGTTTTTCTTCTAAATCAAATCACCTAGCAAAATTTTATCATCACCTTCAAAATAGCTTATTTTTCAAATAAAACTTTTCTATTATTTTATAATACAATTAGGCTGGCTAAAAATTATTAAGCCTAGTAACCCTTTGAACAATTTCAAAATTTTGTGGAGATTTTCTCTTGTTTGGCTCTTCCAAAAAGGAATTGGTGAGTTTGCAGAGTTTCTCAGAGAGTGCAAAAAAATTCAACTTTCCTAATCTGGAAGAGAGCCCGTCCAATTGACTTGCCCACATTCATTATTTGTGTATCTTTCTTTGCCTGTTGACTGTATTTTTAGCCCAGTTAGAAAACAAATAAAATGGTCTAATTAAGGTCAAAAATATACATAGCCGTCGAGGGAGTAGGGCAGGTGAGGCTGTGGTTCTAAGGTCCAAACTCTGAAAAGGAGCCCTAGTAAGGTCTAATGAAACAAATTAATTCAATGGCCTATCTTCAAGTTTAGATTTAAGTAACAATTTCATCATATTTAGTTCTCAAAACTAATTTTTACCAACAACTTATAATTTATTTTATTGAATATTTATACATTTATTATTTTCGTATGAATCAATAAGTAAGGTCGTAATAAAGGTAACATAAGGCTTTAAGGTCGTGTTCCCACCTTGAATTTTAGAGTCATGTATAAACAAATTGTAAATTCATAAATTATGAATAAATGCTCCTTTTGCTAACCTTTCCTTTATAGTCCTATTTCTTTTTTTTTTTTTATCTGTCTTTATTGTTATAAAGTGTTTGAGACAGATTTAAATGTTATAACCCCTAATTTATAACGCCTCCCCTCTCCTTCTCCTTTATTTTCCAATGTTAATTCCCTAAAAAGAGCCTTTGGTAAAAAAATGATATGAAATAGCCATCAAGCTTGAATTCACATCTCTTTAAATTCCTTCATTGTAATAAGAAGATATTAAAAAATTTTTCCTTTTTATAAAATATTATACATTTATCATATTCTTTTTTAATTGTCTCAAAGTTTTATTCTACTTCTGTTTGGTTTTTTTCCTTCTTTCTTAAATATTACTTTAAAAAAAATCATTTTAATTAAATTAAAAAAAGAAAGAAACGGGGCAGATTTGGCTTTTGAGCATTGTGTTACGCTATTATTAAAAAGCTTTATCATAAAGAAAAAATGTAAAGTAGAATCTTGGGTGTTTTTTTTTTTTTTAACTCTTTTTCGGCACCTGAGGCCATAGACTCCGTCCTTATTGATTAAAATTAATTGGTTGCCAATATAATTTAAATAGTTTTGCTTGCTTCGCTTAAAAAGAAAAAAGAAACATTAAAGATAAAAAAATCTGGTGTGTGACGGCCGCACATGACACAACTTCTTCTTAACTAATATGTGATATGCTGTCACATCCAGGCCTCCTAGGTAGCCGGTTCACAATTTTATATTACCTTTCATTTTTAGAGATTTAAATTAAATTCATTAATCCCACATAGGAATTAAAAATATTTACATTTTGTTACCATGGAAACGCGTTGTCCTAAAATACTAAAATGTCTTAAATACTAAATTGAGGACACTATACTATTTTAAGATGGAAAATGATTAATAAATTTTAAAGATAATCTCATTTATTATATATAGAGCCAATTTAATCAAAATCGTTAGAAGGGTTAAAGAAAAAATCATTAAAAATCCTAAATACATACTAGAGTAAAATCGGTCCCAAACAATTTTGGGTGGGCTAAGAGTTAAAACATTTCAAAGTTCATCTAATAAATAATTGTTTTATGAATTTTAATCAAAATCGTTAGAATTTGAATCGAAAAAAAAATGCATCAGTAAAGTGCTAGTACCCCGATTTTGTTAAAAAGCTTCGACGTGCAAGCGAACCTCTTAGTTTTTGAGAAATCCTCTCCAGACACACAGAGACCATTTTTTTAGTTTCAGGAGCCTTGTATTTTCTTTGAAATCTTGACATCGATTTTTTTCTAATCGCAATACTTTCTCACTATATTTTACATATATAAGTAAGAGAAAGTAAAAACATAATAAAATGCCTTAGTGAAAAATTTTAACTTATAATTCCTGAGAAATTTGTTATCAAGCAGCAAGTATATATATATAATACGTTGCAGTGTTTAATATAGATATTTCGGTGTCAGCCGCATGACTAAATATTCATTGCCAAACACCCTTGATAGTCACCTGACTTGGTCATGACAATGACTTAGCAATTACTACATTAAGCAGTAACAACACAAAGCATATTATTTATTCCTCTCTCTGGTATTCTATTCTATAATTCCAGAATTACATTTTTGAATTTAAAAATTGAATAGTTTGTATTTTATAGTTGAATCCAAATTTCTTAACTTTCATTCAAGTAATTATTAATACTCACATTCTCACATTGGCGATCACAAATTCCCTGAGCTAAGGATGAACGAATCTTTAAGTTTGGCGACCCCGGGCATCATGGGAATAATTCATAAGGCTAGAAAAGAAGAAGAGAGATCAATAAACATTTCTTTTTTTGTTTGTTAGTGATATTGGGGCGCAGTTCGAAGTCATGCTCTTCATCATGACAAATGATTTTCAAATTATCAGATTTAGAGCAATACTCATTGGCGCACTATTTAATATAATGGGGAAGAACCCAACCAAGACTTGAAACAAAAGAATTTTTTCATTTCTCCTTCAGCTTTTACATCAAAAATATATTCTCAAATGTTTTAATTCTCTTTGGCATGTTAGAAATTAGAAATGAAGAATAGTAGAATAAAAAATTCAGGAAGACATGGCTGGCCTGACCATCTCTGCCAGCAAAAATATATTATAGTAATTGGAATGATGGAAATGAGAGTCCCCAAAGCAGCCAGATGAGTAAACGAAAATTTTTTGATATTTTGTTGCTACCATCCTAAAGATGATCCTGACAAATGCTCGAAACGTTGTCAATAAAATTTTTAAAAAATTTTCACCTGGCTGCTCTCCGGGATTCCTGTCTCCATGAATCTACAATTTATCGTACATGCCCTCCGATGCCGAAAATATAAAAAAAATTTAAATCATCATTAGATACCTAACTCTGGAAATTAACAACTAGGTATCC
>JAAAKE020120984.1:0-15442 GCA_010014785.2 Anisolabis maritima | reverse complement strand
CCAGTGTTTTCGCCATACAATTTCACCTTCTCTGACTCTTAAGTGATATCATAAACTCAAATCCAATTACGGGGCCTAAAACGATTTTAATATTTTAGTAATTGGCAAAATTTTGTTCATCAAAGATGTTTAATTTCGTTACAAACAGACAAAATTAAGTTATTATTTTAAAAAGAGGTATATTTTTATGTACATTTTCAAAACGCTCTTTGTTTTAATAATGAATTCATTTTTTTTATTTGGGAAAAAGTGATTTTATAAAATGCGCTCAAAAGGGGAAAAATTACATCCATATCATTCATCTGTGAATCAAATCTTTTTAGTTTCATCTTACTTATAACTATATATTTAAAACAATATGAATATTAATTATATTATCTAACAAAATAATGGCATAAAACGTCAAGAAAAATTAAAATTTTTTTTTCTAAAAATTTGTCTAGTGATATATATATATAATCAAAAAGTGTATAATTAAGAAAATGAACGTAGGTTATCTAAAATCCTTGTGTTAAGAAATAATATGAACTTTTTTGATTCTCTATATTGAAAATTACACCATTCACACAATTCTTTGTAAGACCTTCATTTGTAAAGCGATGGATCATTTCTGCATTTTTTTAAGGTCTCTCTTGAATAAAGAAAAAATAAAATAAATAAATTTTTTATTTTCCTATAACCCACAAACGGTTATGGAACAAATAGAAATTTAGTTTTTTTTTTTTTTCGAAATCATGATTCAAGGGAACATTTAGTCTAAAAAAAGTGGTTTTGTCAACATGTATTATGTCTCTGTCTGTAGAAAAGTTGACAGCTGAAAGAAAGGTTTGACAAGGTGAAACAAAATTTCATATATTAGCTTAAAATCAAAAACCAAAAATTATATAAACTTTGGTATCCCTCGGCCCAGAGGAAATGACAATTCAAATATTTATGATTTGGATTCAAATAAAAATTATTTTTTAAGAAAAAAAAAAAAGGTGAAAGGCCATAATCTTTTATTTGATTCATCAAGATTAACGATGAATAAAGATTACTCAGAAATTATTCGAAGTAAGTTAAGGCTTTTGATTCACAAAGTAACTTGGTTAATCTTTTAATATATTGTATATATAAATGATTATATGATTTTTGTCATTAGAACTTTGTAATCAGGTAAGCATTTATATATATTAGAAGGATATATATATATTTATTTATTTGAGTAAATGAGAAGGTAGGGTCACCAATAAGGCAGTCTTTGGATGCTCAATAAAAAACTCTAAATTGAGACGTTTCGATCGAGGTTTACTAATTCATCATCAGTCCAATTTGATTATTATATTTGTGGCTCTTATATGATACCTTGTTATATACATATCAAATAAAAGCTGACCATCTTTGGACATAAATACAACAATCAAATTGGTCTGATGATGAACTAGTAAACCTCGTTCGAAACGTCTCAATTTTGAGTTTTTTATCCAAAGGCTGCATTATTGTTGAACCCACCTTCTCATCTATTAAAATTACAACACAGCAACAATTTTCTTTTTTATATGTATATACGAGGTAATTTGTAAACTTTGATTAGAAATATATCTCAGATCAGAAGTAGGGTAATATATCTGATATTTGATTTTATTTAGAATTATAACACGGTCGTGCGTAAAAAAATCGCATTTGGCATGTTAAAATAAGACAACTAGCACAGAAAACAGAGAGGTTTCAAAAATTAAAACGATAAGGATACCGTATTATACGGGAGTTGCCTATAATCACAAAGTTCAGATCTGTAAAATATGTAAATTTTTAACACCCTACGGAATTTGGATGTTTTAATATAGTGAAAAAAATGAATTCTTTGTGACTAAAGAACATTTAGTCAAATTTGTTATCTTCTCACCAATTTTCAGACTTTTTTATTTGACATGATTTAGGCCTATCTATTAATACAAAAAGATTAAAATCGAATGAAGAAATCACCATAGAAAGAAAGGTCTATCTTGCTAAATCGAGAAATCAAAATTTTTGGAAGCCTAAATTAATTGGAATATCGAAGAACAATGTATTAAGTTGGAAGCAGACTACATATATATATAATCTAGTTGGAAACGATGAATTTATTAAACTATTATTACATATATTTATTTGTGAATTAATTTATTCTTTTTTTTTTTAGAAATAAGGAGAAGATTTATATATAAATATATAGAAGGGCGTTTAGCCATGTCCCTTGGTGCAGAACAAGAAGTCTAGCTTCAGGTAGCAATCAATCAACGGTTCCCTTTCCTTCTTGAGCGACAAAAATTTATTGAAATCATATTAGCTACCAATTAATTTAAATAAAACAGGAGAGAGTTTAAATGACCTCAGATGCCGAAAAAACTTAAAAAAAAATGGCGTCAGTGTCTTTGAAAATAAATTATATTCCTGCTAATATTTCAAATGTTTTTTAAATATATGTATTTAAAAACGCCCTTTTCTTTTTAAGTTTTTTCGTTATGTGAATTGGTAGCCAATATAATTTAAATAAATTTTTGTCGCTCAAGACGGGAAGCGAACCGTTGATTGATTGGTACTTGAAGCTAGACTTCTTGTTCTGCACCAAGGGACATGGCTAAACGCCCGTTATATATATTGATATCAAAATCTTCTTATTTCTAATAAAAAAAGAGAATAAATTAATTAACAAATAAATATATGTAATAATAGTTTAATAAATTCATCGTTTCCAAGATTTGTGATGACCATCAATTCTTCTCGCCGCATTATATGATCATAAATATGGGTTAAATAAGAATTTATTCAAGAGTATCTAAAATAATTACTTTTTGAAATATATTTAATTCCAAAACTTTTTTCTACACGTTTTCCTTATTTATTTATTTTTTTGAATTTTCTGTCTTTGATGGGTGATCAGCCCACCTGGATATGTAAGTATATGCATAATATATATATTCGTATTTTATTTAAAGAAATTTTCTGCAAAAATATATATAAAAATTTGATTCTTTTATACAACATGACGTATAATGATTGATGAATGATCCCTTAACATTTTAAGAAGTTAATTATCTTAAATTCATTTCTTATTTACCTTATAAACCAAATATTTTAATATACCATAAATAGAATACAAATAATAACCTAAAGGGGTAGATTTTATTTTCAAAATATAGAGAATAAACAAATCTCTTTTGATAATAATTTTACATGTCTAATATAATATTATAAAAGAAGGTAAAGGATATTGGGATGTTTCAATATAAATAAAAATTAGAAATCAATCATTTGAAGTTTATTAATTACCTACAAAGAGGAGAGATGGTATTCCGAATACAACAACCACGTGGAAATAAGTTAGTAGTTAGTTTTTTCATCAATACTTTTGCCTGGGTGTTGCTAAAAGCTTAGACACAGACTGACAGACATACAGGAGTTTTATAATAAAACGTTCAGTTATTATAACGAATACAAGGCCTCCATTACACAACCAAATCTAAACCTAGATTGTACCACGAAGGAATAGTGCTGAATTGAATAAGGATAAGAAGAGACCTAGATGGACAATAAGGTGTCTTCTTATCATAACATTGAGATTTTATTGTGCCTGTGATTTTTACTTGGGTACTTGAGGTACTGTATAAGAAACGACTGAATCACTAATTTCAATCTAGATGATACATTTAAGAGTAAACACCCTCCTTCTGTTTGGCGATTCTTAGGTGTGTCTAACACCATTTTGTATTTTTTCTCCAGAAACATTTTAAAAAATCGAAAAAAAAAAAGAAATAATAATAAATCAGATTAAACCAAAACAGTGAATTAGAAACATTCAGTCAAAAATTTTTCGTTTTGGCATTGTTTGATTTTTGAGAGCTTGAAGCAATCAATCGTCTTAAAATCAAGTAATGATATGGACGGTTTTTGCATAGCGGTTCATCATTCACTTTGATTTACATTTTTTATTTTTTTATTTTTGGATAATAAAATGTAAAATAAATGAAAAATATGACTGGCTCGGGTGTTTTGATCGATCCTGATTTATTAATAGATTGTTTGATGGAATTTTTTTTTACTATATACAAATTGTTAACCAAATTTCTGGCTTGCTAAAAATACAAAGTTTTCCAATTAAGCCAGTGACATCTAACTTTGTCACAATTTGGTTTTTTTTTTTTCTTTAAATTATATTTAAAAACTCTACAAGAGTAAATTTATTTTAAACACATAAATCAGCCAAAGTTTATGCATAATTCCTTCACATTATTTTAAAAAATACTACTATTCGCAGGACCATCCTTAATTGAAGATACACAATAAATATAATACACTCACTAATATGTTACTAAGGTCCTGTGAATATTAAGATAAAATACAAAAAATATTTTTCCCACACCCGGTGCTGACTATGTTACAATATGTACATATCAGTCGTTCATTGGATGTGAGCAAAACAAACATTTTCTAGACATGAGCGATTTCTATATGCAACTAATTCTTGTTTTAAACTGGTTGCATACACTACAACCAAGAAGAACTCCAAAAAGGGAGTCATTCTTGATAGTTCGAAGGCTGCCACGAACTTGAAATGTCTTGGAAAGACACTTTTTAAATATGTACACATTGGCGTCAGTGTAAGAGCATGCAAACCATTTCCTAAATGTTAGTCATAATAAGAATTATATTATAATACTAAAAACAAATTCAAATTATAATTAATTTAAAAAAAAAAGACAAAACCCGCTTTGTTAAAAAACGAACGAACGACTCGAGAGGCAGTTGCTTCATCGGGGGATATTATGATATTAATGAAAAAAAAAGACAGGTAGAGAGAAAGAGAAGGAAGTTTTGAGGAAATTAGGTGAGGTCTTTAGGAATGCAACAAACCTGGCTGGTCCCGCGAGGAAGAATTCAGATTGAAAAGGACCAGATTAAAATGGCAGTGATTAGTGGCAAATAATGACATCCAAATAAACTCGTCAATTTATGGCGAGATAACAATTCACAAGCCAGCGATTTCCCCTTTTTTTTTTTGCTGAATAAATATAATATATTATATTATGAGGAATTATTATTATTATTATTATTATTATTATTATTTATTATTATTTATTGACAAATCCAATCTTTGGAAGAAGTTGATAAAAGTGGGGCTATGTAATCGCTGAACAAAAGAAATTGTTTGTTAAAATTATAATTCATTTGGTCTCGGAATGAGATATTTTCACTTTCAATATTATTTGCTTGGGAAAACAATTCGTTCAAAAAACTACAATATAAAAAATCTTAGATATAATATTCTAGAACACATGATTATTTTTATATTATATAATAATATATATCAAATAACTCTATTATCAATGTGTCGTGTCGTAAGGCCTCTGTAGTGAGAAACTAACTATACATTCACTAATAAAATTTTTTTTTAAATTAATTAAAAAAATGCCGATTTGTTTTATTGATATTAAAATTTTGTCACAAATTTTCCCGTGGCCTAAGAGGGGGTAGAAAGGATGAGATAAGAAAAGGGTTTAGTTGTAAAAAGGGACTAAATTAGGTAACTTCGGGCCTATTCTGGATTCAAATCCCTCAAAAGCCAGTCGGGAGTTAAATAGTTTAGTTATTTGGGTAAAAATTAAAATACTAGCTAACAATTATTTACTATTCTGGTGTCAGTTTACGATGTCTAAAATACTTAACTCTTTAGAAGAGTGCCGATGAAAAGAAACAATTAAGTCTAACCAATTCCCCAAATGTGCGGATTGCGTAGGGGAGATTTCCGTCCGCCATAGATTTTCGTATAGTGACAGCAGAATAGTTTAAAATAATAAAATGGAAATATTAAATTAGCAAAAGAAAAAATAATTAGAGATGATTAGAATAAAGTGATCTATCTTTCAAACTTGACTCAAACATTCAAATATTTACAAGTAAATCTATATACAAAAAATATCTATTATATCGATTTTCAGCGCCTTGTTTTAGAAATACGTACTGCTTTAAAAAAAGTATTTGATATTTTTATATTAATATTTATATCTTAATAAAATATGAAATACTTTTAGCATAAATTATTCCAAAAAGAATAATATTGAAGTAAAAAAGCAGCGTGAACAGTGACGTATTTCTTATTATTAAGAGAACCATTTCTCTTTTTTTTTTTATGATAATTCGTTTTGGGAAAATATTTGAACTTAAATTAGTAAAAAGTTTGCGTCACATATCGACGCTCACACACTCGTTAAGTTCTACAGATATACTTTGATTTCTGACTATATGTGGCAATGAGATCCATTTTTTTTTTTTGTTACTTTATTATGAATGTAGTCCGGTGAAGTAACTATAAAGATTAAGGTATAGCAAGGCAACTTTTTCAATCTAATACTTTTTTAATTAAGAAACTACTATATACAAATATGGCAGAAAATTTTATTCTGCCGTCGTTCTCTATTCCATTTTTTTTTTTAGTTTTTAATTATTAAATTTCTTAGTGGAAATAATTATTTTAAAATAAATATACATCTCCCCTGAACACTAATGTTAATAATTGTCAAACTAATAATGATAGACAATTCTAATAATATTGTTCAATATCTCACTAATTCAAGTCACTCGTAAATATATTTTTTTAGGACATTGATAAAAATATTTACAATCAACTAGCCAAGAGAAGACTTGTTATTAAAACTAATTATACTTAATCCTAAGAAAGGGAGAATTTGATTCTTACGTATTCAAAATATTTAATTGAGTCTCTAGAAATTCAATCGTATTTCAGGCTAAGAAACCTTTATTTGAGAGCATGTAAAAAAATAAAATAAATGCAGTGCAAAAAAAAATCTTGGGTATGCTATTGACTAGTAGAAAGAAATGGAGTAAAAAAAAAAGGGGAGACCAGGCGAAATTCTTATATACATGCGCCACTTGAATGATGATCAATAATCCCTATTAAATGAATTTAGAATCTACACGCTACCATTGAATAATTGGTAAAATATTTTTCTCGTTATTATATCTAAAACTCTTGGGCTCGCCTTTTTATAAGTAAGAATGATCCCTTTAAAGTACCTCACTAAAAAGTGGCACAGCTTATTTACAAGTTAGCTTTATTATTTACAAAAAGTATCTTATTAAAAGTCCTTGCTATACCCTAATTCTCAATGTCACTCAAAAAAAAAATATATATTTATATATATAAGTCTAGAAAAAACTAGACAAAAATAAATTGTCCACTTGGTAAAAATTCCAATATAGGTCTTTTGAGCACAAAAAAAGAAATGAGGGAGAGGGAGGTTTTTTTTTTTTAATTCTCTATTAAATAAAAAGTTGCGACAACTAATCAGCCTTATGTTTCGTAGCACTGCCAAATGTCTTCTGTTTTCGGGGATTCGGAAGGATGTCTTCAGCAATGACGGGCAGCTACCGTGGCGGCCCGAAACGGCCGCAACGACTGCTGTCACTCCCATTGATGAGGTGACGGGGGCAACTCGCTCGGATGGGCGACTGTCGAGCTGAACAAACGAACAAAATTTCTTAATACTAAAATCCTCTTATCACCAACGTATTCTTATTTAAACACTGACATTTAGAATTTTAAAAAAAGAGCATTCCGGTTGCACAAAGATTAACATAAACATCTATTAAATAGATTAACAAAAATGGACGGAGCGAAAACAAAAAAAAAAAATTGACCTTGAAAAATTTGTATTAGCGTGTAATACTAATTAAAAAAACCTTTGGAGTATCTAGTTGATCATTTGTGTTCGTAATGAGTGTGCAATGTAATTTCCAGTATAATGGGGTAGGTTCCCAAAATAAATTCCTCTTATTATTATTAATTTTTCCCAGGAACTGACTCCCGTACATATATTATTACAGGAGTTCATAGAACACATATATGATCCTTAAATTATAAAACAAGTCTTGTCATTATCCAAGGGCCAGTAACATCTATCTATTCATTTTATAATGTTTAAACCAATATCCTTTTTTAATAATTTTCCTAAGAATAAAAAAAATAATCTCCATTTATATAAATGTAAGAAATTTGACCAAAAGTTTATCCCGGACAAAATTTTTCTGTATTTTCTCTCGAATTCAAAAGAATATAAATTACATATTCCAAAAAATATAAAATTATATTTTTTGGAGGTCAATTTTTATTTTCTGTTATTTTAATTTGCTTTCGCTCTGAATAAATTATTAATCTAAAAGACAATAAATTTTAGAAAATTTAGGTCACCAATAAGAATATTTACATTAAAAATTTAGATAAATATAATAATATGAAATAAAATTGATTAATATGAATGAAAATCTATAAAAAATTGGATTAGTGCAAATGAATATATATAATTTTTTTTATAAATGTTTTATTGAAAAAAAAAATGGGTTAAAGGGAAAATCATGCGAAAAAAGTGCTTGTAAAAACATTTATATATATTTGAGAGTGATTAAAAACACGGAGAGATGAGGAATAAAAAATAAAAGGGTTTCTGATGAACAACACGTTTGTGCAAAAATTTAGCGTAATTAGTAAATTAACATAATTTAGTGGCTAGCCCTTTTAACGAATCTGCAAACCTTAGAGTGAGAGAGAGAGAAAGAGAGAGCGAGCGTCTCAATGTCGCAATGGCATCTTAAGACTTTTGTGGAGACCATCAGGTTGACTCAATTTAGGTTTGGGGAGAATTGAGCCAAATTCGGCATCAAAAGACAACTACTTTACTTTTAACAGAGAGGTCTCAGGCTAATGGTCTTCTACATCACGTATATAGGTTTTTCATTGATACCAACCTGAAGGTTTTTCATTTTTATCATCTATGCTTTTTCTATTTCTAGCTTGCATCTTAGTTATCCTTGCCATTTATAGATTTGCCAGGTTCGTATCTGAAAAATTAATACGTAATGTTGAAGAACCATTTTTGAGATAAAAAAAAGACAATAAAAAAAAGTATAATAGAGAAATAGAAGATAATTCAATTTTTTTCGGAAAGGGGCTAGTCGGTCAAAAATTTATTCAAAAGTGGAAAGAGGAGAAAAATGACAAGACTTTTGGATATTATAATTTCTTGAGAATATGGAAATAGAGAAATAAATAAATAATAAATTATTATATAAGAATAAATATTATGATCACATTTCTTTGATGAAATACAGGCACTACCTCACTTAACGGACGTTCAGAATTATATCATGGGAATCCCTTTTCTTTCTGTTAATAATGATCCCCAACAACTCCCAAATGAATAATTTAAATATTAATGATTTTTATTATATATATAATATGTCTTAATTAAAATAAAATTCCAAATAAAAAGTTGTAGTTTTTGAAACCTATTATAATAGATTCGACTGAAAAAGTTAAGTGAGGTGCGCCTGTATCATATAATTTATTATTATAAATATCATTTTTTTAAAAATCTAAAATTCCTTATAATTTACTTTAAAAAAAAATTATCTTATAAAAGCTTGAACTATTATTTTCTTCTTTTAGTAAGTTTAATAATTAATGGAGAACCGGATTATCTAGTAAGCTGGTAATATTAACATTTAATTTATATTAATTCTTTATAAAAATTGATAAAAGTTCACTCCATCCCTTGGACAAATAAAACAAAATTTAAATTTTTAAGGTCTATTTTTATCCGGCTTTCTAATAAAGTTAAAGAAAATTTTTAAATGAGCTTATTATGTTGATGGTAGCAAATTAATTGAGGCCAGCTCTTAAAAAAAAGGATGTTTGAAAGAGAAGTCGAGGATCAGCTGAGGAGAGGATTCTCGCTTACCTTGCAAAACTCTTAAACGCGGCTGACTGAGGATTTATGCAAAGAGGAACGCGATTTGTGTTCAACTGTTCACCGATGAACTTATGCATATCCTCTGAAATAGAAAAAAAAAACATTAAAATTTTTCTTAATGAAATTTTATCATATATCATATTAATGCAAATACCTACTTTAGGAGTTTTTCATTTTTTTAAATTTAGAAATGGTTAACGTTTTATATTTTGATTGGATAATTAATGTAATGTTTGATTTTATATATTTTACTCAATAAAAAAATCCTCCTGTGCATACACTCAAACATAGAATAATTATAAGTATTGTTCCTTTTATAATAAATAGTTAATTTTTCTAATTTGTTATTAACCATCCAAATCATTATTCAAATGGACCTGTTAAATGTTGTTTTCTTCAAATAATTGGATATAAAATTAAATGATGCTGATGAGAAAAGGTCGTGAGGTGAGCTTCCAAGAGATCAGGTATCAAGTTTAAAGAAAGTGTGAACTACACCAGATTGGGTAACCGCCCTAAGAAAAAATATACCGTTATCAAAACCGGTTATTTCATCTATTCTATTCATTCCTATTTGAATAATTATCAAGAGGAAAAAAAAAAAAAAAGGAAATAGGGTGTGTATATTTTTTGAGATAATTTTATAAGGAAGAAAGAAATTTATGGAAGAAAGTTTATGTATATAACATTTAAAGGTAAATTATAATAAAGTGTATTTATTTTATTAGAAATTAAAATAATATGGATACTAAAATTAATTAAAATAATTTAATAATATTATCATCTAGATCAGAGCCTGTCTTATCAAAATTATGTCCCCTAAACATAATAATGGATAATTGCTAGACAGTTTATGTTTCCTGCTTTAAAACAAACAGGAACTAATCGAGCCACGAATATCACTGAGAAGAATAAATAAAATTTATTTAATGAAATTTAGTCTAATGGGTCTTTAAAAAAGAAATATAATATATCTATCAAGAATCATTAAAAAAAAAAATCGAATTTTTATAAAAAATTTTTGAATAATTTAGAAAAAGTAAAAACTAAATGTGATACTGGATATGTACATTGGAGAAAGATACTAGCAAGCTATGAAAATCTCATAGTGAATAATAGGCCATGTCAGATAATAAATGGACCAATAATTATAAAAATTTTAGTATACATTTAAAATTAAAGGATTGATAGGATTCCTTTAAGGAGCTATCTTGTTTTAAAGATGAACTGCCCAGGCAACAGATCCTTTTCTTTATCATCTATTAAATTTCTTATTTATATTATAAAGGTGAAATTGAAAGCCTTAGAGAAAGAATTTTAAAACAGAGAAAATATACAAATTTTTAAAGAGAGCGTTGTGAATTAGAATCATCACAATTCCAGCAAGGAAAGTGCCCTTAGAGTAGAGAAAAAGCTCTTACTTCATGATCTGGTCAGGAGTTCGTCTTACATATTGAGCAAACGAATTTATTTAAATTATACTGGTTTCTAATTCATTTAAATAAATATTATCAGAGTCTAAATAGTCTTAGACGCCGAAAGACTTACGAAAAAAACAATGTCAGTAAGCCTTTGGGTTTTCTTTGATGAGAGTCCTGATTACCAAGACTTTGCAAAGTCTCAAGATTTTTTTAAATTAAATCAATCTCCTAAAAAGGTAGTAAATAAATTCTTTCCTCCATCACTAGAGAGAAAAAAAGTTATCTTATTCCTTCTTTCCAAGATATAAACTTTAAGAATTACTTTTCTTTATTTTCAACCTCTCATTAAAAATAAATAGGATTCGCACCTTTAACCTGTTGTACAGTATTGAGCCGCCGTTCCCATTGATCGTCAAAAGCTTGAGATGCCACAGGCTCAAAATCGGCAGTGTATTGTCTCATTCCACCTGAAGTGGTGAAACAGCATTTGCACATACATGAATGATAACGTAAACGTCCTTCGTCCAGATAAGGATGAGCCAATGCATCGACTACTGTAATTCGTTTATCCTGTTCAACATAATAATTGATATAATTAGTAAAAATATAGGATTTAATAAAATAAATAAAAAAAACATTTTAAATTAAATAAACAAACTCAATAAAATAAATGACTAAAAATTTTGCATAGTTTCAAAGAGTAATAATGTATGAGTTATTACAAAAAAAATCTTTAATTTCTGTTTTAATAAAATAAAAATCCCATTTCAATAATAAAATCACGAAAAAATGAGAAAAATCATATGCAAATTCGTAAGTATTAAATTTTTTTTCATTTTAAAAATAATTAATATGAGTTCGATATAGTACAGTATATATTATCAAGGATTGGGAATATTATTAACAAAAAAGTTATAAATAACTGAAATGAAATTATGATAGATACCCGATCATCAATTTTAAAATTTCATTCAATCCTTTATGTTAAATATTGGAGAATATAAAAAATAGCTAGCCTTTTTTCTAACATGAGTGAAAAAAAAATACCTTTGAATAATAATTATGTAATATTTTTTTTAATAAGAAAATACCGATTCAATGAGATAATAGGAACTAGTAATTGAAAAAGATCCGGGTTTTAAATAATTTTCAATTTCCTTTAAGATCTCTGTCTTTTGGCATGTTAATGTAAATTAAAAATTAATATTATTTTTTAACAAGATTGTTTAGGAATGGAGATAAAAATAAAATTTTGCTTTTCCCCAAATAAGAAAAGACAAAAATTTTATTTTTCTTCAATAAGCTATCCATTCTTTATTTTATTTTTATTTTTTTTATCCTCAAGTAAAGTAAGATGATAATATACAGGCCCATAGGTGATTTTGTGGGGCTTTATGAAAAAAAAATTTGATAGAACCTTTATAACTTGGAAAAAGAAAATATGTAGCATAGCTAGGGTGTTATATGCATAATTTTTGGTCTTGGTCCTCTTGATTTTTCGCTTCTTAAAATTTTGTTTGCGAATGTTTGGTTCGGAAACTCTGTGGAGTACAAAACAAGAGGGTGGGAGGATTTGGATAAGAAAAAAAGATCTCATAATAATATAATATCCCACTGAAAAATAAATAAAAAAATACACGAGCTTATTTAAAACAAATACATGCATATATTATTTTCCCACCAGAAAAACGATGCAAGTTTGAAAAAGTACGTGCTTATAATTCCGCAATAGATATTAATTCATGTTCGGATTTTAAATTGTATAAACATTATGTGGTATTACTCATTACTCATATTTAAATATACTTTTTTAGATATCGATTGGTTTTTATTGATTAATATCTTTTAATATTCGATCGCGCAATCCGACAGAGATATATTCATATTTCTTTTATAATTGAATTGGGTAATAAAATTTTTGAAATAATAAAGTCAAAATAAAGGTTGAATACTCTTTTTTTTAAAAATTTATATTATAAAAATATTGTGAATATGAATCAATATTATAAGAATAGAAATTGGAAACAAGGGAACAAAACCTTTCTCATTTGCAATACAATAATTTTTTTATAATAGGGTTAAAAAATAGATACGTATATTTAACAAGAAATGAAAATTTTCATTTTAAAAACTGTATAGAATATAAATATTAATTTATTTTTTACTCAAGTTTCTTTTGATAAGTTTATAAATGAATTTCTCCTTCCTTTATAACACTTTATAAATGGATTTATAAATCTATCTAGAGAAACATGATTAAAAAACTCGTATTTTATTTTCTATACAGTTAGAAAAAAAAATTGAAAACATGAATTAATATCCTATATCCATTTTATGATTTTATTAAATGACGAAAAAATTTATTTTCGAAACGTCGAAATATTTAAAGTTGAAATTCATTCATCTTTTTATTTTATTTCATCCTCCTCCTAGTTTTGTATTTTTTTCAATATCCTCTGAATTCAAAAATGATTAAGAAATTGAATGACTCTGTCTCAGTTTGAAAACAATATAAATCAAAAGGAAGTTCAATTTAAAATTAAAGTTATATAAAACCATCACCAGTGAACTCAATGGCTAGGTTTTTTGATGAATAGAAACACAATGTACTATCTCCTGAATTGTTTTTATAGTGTATTTTATAGGTATTGTAGATATTTTAATTTTGAAATATATGAATATATGAATAATTTTGTTAAAACTGGTTAAGTCCTCTTAGACAAGAGGAAGAAGAGAAGGACGGAGTCGCATAATTTGAACGAGATAAAAAATATTGGAAGTAAAGGTTAAATTTATATGGAAACAAAAATCAATTGTAATTTCAGTTTAACTATCGTCAGTGTAAAATAAGTGGATTATAAAATACCCAAAAGCATTTTAAAAACAAAGTTGCTAAATGGGTACCGGGTCGAAGACGAGCATCTGGCAGAGGAGGTGGACGGCCTCGTGGGTGGCCTGTGACGATAGAGTGTAGAGGGCGGCCAGGGAAGGTGGCTTTGGAGCCCTCCTAAGCATGTGTACGCGGGCACCGTCGCAAGCGTGACGCATGTCTTCCAACGATGGTGTTCCCAATAATTCAGTGATCAACTCCAACTGCGCATACAAACAAACAAAATTAGAAGAAATAAAAAATATGCATATATGGTATTAACTTAAATTTTTTAATATAATAAATAAATAAAATATCGGTTTTCTTTAAAGTTTTATCTTATCAAAACATTTAATTTATGCTTTGGTTATTCTATTAAACATTGGAGAAGAAAAAGCAATGAATAAATTATGCATTTGAACGAATTAACTCTTTATATTTTTAAAGATAATAAAAAAATGCTATAAAAATTAAAATTTAAAAATTAATTTGCAAAATGAAATTTTTAATATGCAAATTAGTTGTTTTTATTATTGCCATAAACAAAAATTTTATACTTATTAAACAAAAAATTTTAAATAAAAGAAAAGTTTATAAATCATAAAAAAATTCGGACCCAGTTACTCTTCATTAATCAATGAACAAATCGTACCCTTCCTCAGGACAAACGAGAGTTATAAAATGCAGATGGTAAGTATTTTTTTCTCTATTTCATAACATTCAATTGTGCTGAGGAACGGTACTATTAGTGCCTGAAAAGTCGATAATTGAAGAAAAAAATTAAATAATTGTTTTATTTAATTTTCTTTTGGCTGTATTTCCTGTCCTACCAGATTTAAATTAGAACATCTCATTTCCTTTATTAATCAATTCGCCAACATTTTTAATGGATTATATTTCTTCTTTTAATAGATTCTAATATCTAATAATAAGAAAATTTTTATTATATTTGCTCAAACATGCTCTTCAAAGTTTAAAGGAAATTATAGATTTATAAGAATCATCAAACATTGTTCATATAACTATTAAAAATTTTTTTTAAATTGAAGGTCCGCGAAAGGCTTTTCAATTACACCACCAATTACGGCTTTGTTTAGGCTATAAATATATACGTAATAATTAACATAAATATTAACATATATATATGGAAGACATTATTTAAATAATTTTTTAAAAAGCATGTAATCTTTGATTACTTGGAAAATAAATAAAAATACGAATTGTTTAAATGATGAGTTTGATGAAATCATCCTCTGCTGCTATCTTGCACAATCTGCTTTTTTAAGAATTGCCTATAAATCCAAAATTTCGTCAATATTGTTAGTAAGATATTTTTTTTTTTTTTTTTTGGGGGGGGGGGGGGGGAG
>JAAAKE020120973.1:2857-15443 GCA_010014785.2 Anisolabis maritima | reverse complement strand
GTCCTGAGCGACAAAATTTTATTTATATTATATTGGCTACCAATTAATATAAATAAATAAAGGAGTCTAAATGGCTTCAGATGCCGAAAAAGACTTAAAAAAAAAAATTATTTTTTGCCCTGTGTAGTTAAAAAAATTTATTTTCCAACAATTATATTTCTCAAATTTTTTTGTAAAAATTTGTTATTCGAGAACATATTAAGTATTCAATCCAAATAACTGATGCTTTCGTTTTTGATTTATAAATAGTAAGAAATTAGTGTTTGACATCTTATCAAAAAAGCAAATAGTTTAATCACGTGGTGCAAATGCCATTGAACGGATTTTTTATAACGGCCATTTTCTTTTATATAACAAAAGTTGAATAAATTGAGATGTTAATATTTAATGCTTAAATACCCCCCCCCCCCCAAGTGACGCCGATGAGTCATGAAATAATAGTAAAAAATTTTTGACAGTAGACACTTCAAGTGTATTAAATATTTTAGTATTTAAGCTAGCTTTCTGAAATGTATCTAAATTTAAATGAAAGATTTTTTTGGATTTTGCAAGGGTAGCTTAATGTTAATCAAGATAAAATCTGTATGTATCGAATATTTTTTGTTGGATATAAATCCTTTTGATCCAATAAATCTCAACAAATAAATGTTAATCCATAGCAATGAATCTTTTTCATGCCAAAATAACGAAAATTGATAACAATGCCTTTATTTAATTTTTTTTTTGTAAAACTGATATAGTATAATAATAATAAATTATCCAAGAATTTGTCACGGATATTCAGAAACGATTCTAGTTTGATTTTGATTAACGCCTTAATTTAGTCTTTGCGTTTGCGTTAAGAGCTATTTGGTTGCCTATGTTCACGGAGTTAAGCGCTTTGAAGAAATTGCAGATCTTTGCCTAAAGAAAGCATACCGTAAGCAAAGTATTAACCTACGAGTACGATCATAAAAAAAATTGGTTGACATTTCAAATAAAATATATATTTTGAGTTGTCCCGAGCTCACAGAGGACCCGCCAGGGAACCTAAATCTAAAAGAGTAATTAATACACAATAAAAAAAAATATTATTTAATAAATTTTATATTTAATAATAAATAGGCGATTAATTGAGATGAGATTAATTATAAAAAAAAAAAATTTATTTACGACCTGCTTAGAGGCACAAGTCCTCGGTGGCTAGGTCCAATCAAACCAAAAAAAAAATTTATAAATTACATAACACAAAACAAATACAAAAAATACAAAAAAAAAAAAAATAGAAATGTATGCTCATTAACAAATAACATGTTCATACATTTCCATCGAAAGAAACATAGCGGGCAATAACGTGACCAGGAGTAAACGACGCATTAGCCATCCCGACATTTGCCTTAAGCTGTTAAGGAAAACCTGGCCAAAACCTTAACAAGTTCTGAATTCCCCCTCATCGTAAATTTCTGGCTTCGTAACTGTCTGAGTTCAAAAAGTCATTTTCTGAAATCTCACAGTTTTTGTAATTATATCAAAAAAATCTAGTGTTACGTACGTACATAACACAACTTTCTCTTACTTAAGGTGTATGTTGTGCTGTCATACTAGATTTTTAGCGCCGGACCTCCTACGTAGCCGGTTCACAATTTTATATTAGCTTTTATTTGAAGAGATTTGTGTGTATCAATTATCAATATTATAAAAAAATGAAATGTAAAATTTCTAAATATTAACATGTTTATATAAATATAATTTTTTTGGGGTCAAAGAAAAGATTTACTTAATAAGATTTCGGCTTTTTATATTTATATTATATGGGTCAGTGATCTCATCAAGATCGTTGATTGCCAATATTTATTTTATTTGCTTGTTATAAATAAAAAATTTTTATTCATTCTGAAGACTTCGCCATATAAGTGCTGATAGGTATTAATTTATCTATATATATCACTTTATATATGTTATATATATCTTTGTGTATTGTAATATACAACAACTCTATCTGCAATTTTAATGTCTTATACAATGAATCTGCATATACTGCATGTTATTATTTTAAATTTATTTTGTAAAATTGTTGGGCTCATTTCAGCACTAATGACTGATGATGGCATTATCTAATTAAAGCGTTTCATATTTTGGGAGTTTTATAGGCTACACTACTGGCTGACTTCCTTCCTTTTCACATATCTCTGATCTGGGTACAGCCACCCATCTCATCGTGAAGTTATTATATATAGGAATTTTTTTGTCTTTTGGCATCTGAGGCCATTTAGACTCCGTCTTTATTTAAATTAATTGGTAGCCAATATAATATATAGGAATTAAAAATATTTATATTTTATTACTAAGGCAAAGAGTTGAGATAAATTTTCTATGGAATTTTTAAAATCGACACATTGTTTTGGAAATACAAAAGATTATCTAATTTATTATAAGCACATCCAATTTAATCAATACCGTTAGAATATTTAAGAGAAAACAAAAAAAACCTAAAAAGTACAAGAGTTAAGTGGGCCTCAAACAATTTTGGGCGGAATAAGGATTAATACATTTCAAAGATCATCTAATAAATAATTGTTTTATGAATTTTGATCAAAATTGTTAGACCGAGAATAGTACCCGTTAGCCGATTTTATTCAAAAACTTCGAGTGGAAGCGACGAGGGTACCTTGTTTAAATATAAAATTTGAGCCTCGATCAGCTTTTCATCTTTGAGAAATCTTGTTCACGCACACATACACACACACAGCCCATTTTTTTAATACTCGGAGGATCTTAAAACCTGTATTTCCTTTGAAAACTCGACATTTTTTTTGCAATCACAATACTTTCTTTATACTTTACAATCGTATATTACATATATAGGTATGAGAAAGTAAAAACGAAAAAACATTTGACGTCTCATATGCGGCCCAGAGTTAGTTATTTTTTTTGCATGTGATTCTTATTATAATTTCCATATAAATTTGTTATTTTTTAGTTTTTCCTTTTTTTATTAATTGAAATTTTGTAATTTCTTTGACTTTAGGAATGGGGAGGGGGGCGTAGATCCCTCTTTTAAACTGGATTTGGTCCACATATCGTAACAATCAAATGAATGTGGCCCGAAAGGAAAAAAGGTTGACTAAGACTGATTTAGATCTATCAAACATCTTAAGTTGCAATATCAAGTCTGGTTAAAGTAAGATTTTATTTAAGATTTTTTTTTTCAACTTAATATCATGTTAAATTATCATTTATTTAAAAAAAAAAACTAAATTAAGGTAAATTGTTTTCTAGAAAAAGGTATGATAAGGTCTAACAAAGCTTAAACGTATTTTAGAATTCTAGGAATCTCTTTAATGTACATGTAGTATTTATGGAAATAACTTTGATTATTATCCTGAAATTTTTTTTTTAAATTACTTCGTAGAGATTGTATACTATTATAATTCTTATTAAGTAATTTCTCCATTCCTTTAAATGTAACCTTGAATAAAGAACAAAAACATTTTTGATTTTCAAAATAACTTTCGAAATGAATATAAGTTGCTTTTATAGTGGCGCCAAGGTCTTATTTTTAACGTTAACCTCATTATATTGCGGAAATTGCACATAATATATTTCTACGATTGCAATTCCTCGAATCAAAGAGATAAACCCTCTAAAGCTATTTAGGATTTGCTTTGAGATTTAATTAGTATAAAAATTTTAATTGAGTTTCAAAATGTTATTTGAGGTCTCCTTTGTACTCCATAATTATAATTTATACATAATAATATTAATGGAATTTTTAATAAATTAATTAAACCTTCAAATTAAAAAATTAAATCACATTAGAATATTTGACTTATTTTGTTCTTAATAATTCTAAAATAATAATTGTTATTTCCAAC
The DNA here is from genome assembly GCA_010014785.2 of Anisolabis maritima. Classification (NCBI taxonomy): domain Eukaryota; kingdom Metazoa; phylum Arthropoda; class Insecta; order Dermaptera; family Anisolabididae; genus Anisolabis; species Anisolabis maritima. The sequence continues at coordinate 11,589 of JAAAKE020120973.1, read as the reverse complement.
TTCCTTTATTTTTCCTTATCAATTATGTATTATTTCATTCAATAGGTGTTTGATTGGTAAGATGTTACTATTCTGCGAAGAAGATCTGTTTAAGAATCCGGAACATATCGGGATTTTTGCATTAAATAAGAATATTTAATGTAAACAAATCGTCAAGAATTATTGAAACATTTGGTTTCCACCAAAATTAAGCGCATATCTATAAGGGAGATGAAAGAAAGATACTCCCAATGATGTATTCTTTGCAAGTAGTAGACTAAATACTGATGCTGAAAGGTCATCCTCAAACTCACTAACATAAATAGAATGGATGAAAGAGACCAAGAGAAAAGAAATAGGATTAATTATCTAGCTAGAAATGAAGATAAGAGGATGAAATAGAGAAGAGAAGAATTCAAGTAACTTCACTTGTCGAGCGTATACAGGGGGAGGATAAATGGAGTAATTACCCCGCCCATAATTTTTTAATTTTAAATCTTTTTTCAGCTGTCGTTTAGAGCCATTTAGAGTTTTATAAATATTCTCTGTATATAATTTTAATATTATATATCGATTGCTTCCGACGTGCGTTTATTGTTGTTTATTAATGTGATATTATTGTCTTGTATATCAACAAATATATTAATATATATCATCCAAAGGTTGCCTTATTACTGATTTATTAAAAATGTATATATATATTAATTACATTCATTACCCCCCCCCCCCCCCATGAGGGGGCTGAATACGGGGCTGAATTTGGGATATGTGCATCCAGGCACAAAAGCATCTTCGAAAACAAAACTAGAATCCTGGCACTAGATGAGGATCTTGAGTGAACAAAGATAGCAAATAAATAATGAAAGAAAAATATTTTATCTAAACATTTTTAATTATTTTGGTTTTTCATTTTCATTTTTTTTTTTTTTTTGTCAATTGGCTACTGAAGCCTTTAAATATACAATACTGGTATATTGATGAAAAAATTCATTATCGATGGCTACTGGCTGACGTTCTACATTTTGTCCTTGGGGACCATTTATCCCAAAGTTCAGGAGTGCTTGCTTGCTAATCTGGCTTAATAATCTGGGTGGCTATTCCTTTTCTCTATGACCAAGTCCGCCGACTAATTTATTTTCTACAAGGGGATTAGGCTTAACTGGAACTTTTCTAAAACCCACTCTTAAATAAAACCTTTCTTTATTCAATGAAAATATTTAATAAAAATACATTTTTATCATTTAGTTTAGTAATATTTATTTATTTGATATAAGTTAATAAAAAATCTAAAAAGAAAAACACTCTTCCTGATGATTATTATTGTGAATAAATTAAAAAAATACATTTATTCTTAAATATCAAAAATAAAATAAATTATAATCTAATTGAATTTAGGTAGGTGATTTTTTTCCCCCCTCATTCACTCTCCATCTAAAATAGGAAGAGTCACTGGGTTTCAAAGTTCAAAGGTAAATCTCCCCTTGAAAACCTGTGGCTAAATAAATGATATCCAAGTTAAATAAGAATCATATATAAGCTTACAAACACATGTTGCGTGATATATGGCTTGTTGAGAGAGAAAACCAAAGTATTACGACCCAATCATGTTTGTAAGGTTTCGTGACAAAGTTTTTATATTTTATTTTAAGAAAGTATTTTTATACTTATTTGTAGGAGGAATTATTAATAAAATATGTTTAAGTATGGAAATAATTAAATGCCATTATGACTCTCATTTTTTTCATGAAAATGTCAATTAGGTTATCGTACTAATTTATTTTTTATTTATCATATTTGAATCTCTATAATTATGGGCGAGGAAGAAGAGAGAAGGTCAAATGTTAGTGTCTAGGAGAGGGTGATTATCGATTAGTAGGCCATATGGAACCCCAAAATTTTTCATTAAAATAATTTTAAGTTGTTTTTTATTTAAACCACCAATTTTTTCCCCTGGCCTCCTAATTCTCCATTTTCGCTTCTCAAAAATTCTTGATTTCCTTCCTGCCTTAGCAAACTCAATTCCTTCCTCATGGAGAGTCATACAAATTAATTGCTTAATCTGAATAAATGTAAATTTATTTAATGTGCTTTAAAAAGAGGGATTTGTATCTATGAAGAGAGCAATTAAAGGCGGATGACTTTGACATTTTATTTTGTTTTTATTATGCTTTTAAAAATCAAACTCTTATATTTTGTTTAAAGTTTTTCTAGCAAAAATTAATATTTTTTAGTTTAAGTATTTATTAATTTATCAAGAAATTAAATGCGGACACAAATTAACTTTCCTATTTTGACAAGTTAAAATGCAAAATCTTTATGAGTTTACATAATTGAAGTGAATATGTGAATATGAGAGTCTTTTAAGTGTTTTTTGTTTTCTGATAATCGTTCAGTATATTTTCGACTCATTTTTTTATTTTAATGAATATATAGGACTGTCCAAAAGATGGAACAAACAGGTTTTTATTATAAAATACTGATATAGTCCAAAATTCATGTAGAAAATCAAGGAATGAAATTTATGGCGACTTAGTATTTATTATTAGTGATTTTATATTAAGCTCACCTTAATGGTTTCTTTTAAGCAGATAATAGTCTTCCACGATGATCCAAATCCAGAGAATAGGTGGACCATTATTTCATCTTAAATAAATAAATTCATGTTAATGACCAGAAGACAAAAAAGTAAAATGAATTTAGTAAAATATTTATAAAATTTAAAACAATAAATTCATATTAATAATATATTTGTTTTAGCTGCGAAAATGATTTAATATAAAATAAAATTTACTTTACCTCAATCACCCTTCCTCTTTGACTCAGCCATTATTATTAAAAAGATCAACACCTTGACTTTAAAATGAACAGGTATGAAAAATTAGAATCATTATTATTAAATCAATTTTCAAAAAACGGTAAAATTATAAGAGAGGAGAGAAATATCTGTTTTATTTTATATATAATATAAATGTTTATTTTTTTTTAATTTTAAATAATCATTATATCGAACTCGATCGACCTATATCGATAATTGTATTTACCAAATTGATCTTAATGAATCCACAAATAAAACAATTATTATTAAATTATTTTAAATATATATATTCAGTAATTAAAATTTTTTGTTCATTTTCATTTAATATAAAATTTTCTTTGAATTAAGTGAAGGACCTTTAGGAGTAGGGACAATATAGTTGGCAACTTTGACTAGTGATATTCTGGTGATATTCTTTGATGAAATGCGACTCAAAACAATTATTCTTTGAATTTTCTTGATATGATATATCAAATTCAATTATGTTAAATATTAATTTAAGGTGTTTTTAAAATTTTAAATCTTACATACAATTTATTAATATATAGATTCTATCTTTATAATTATTGATAAATGATTAACCTACTTATTTTAATTAGTAAAGTATTTAAATAATAGGGGCTAAACTAATTTTAACGATATCTTAAGCCAAAATAGTCTCAGATATCGTTAAACAAAATTTTTCTATATACTGACCAAAAAGTGGTAGTTTTTAAACACTTAAAATGTAACAATATATTGTTTAAGATAACATGTGCAAGATGATTGTGTTGATTAGTTATATTTTGAACAAATTTTTCTAAGCTCAAGTTTTCACGTACATAGAAAAATTCCTATGTCATAAGTGCTGAAAAACAGCTCATCTACCTTTCCCCTCTCTTAATTATGTAACTGGTAGATGAAATTTTTCCTCCATTATCTTTTTTTGGCGAGTACCCCGGAGCTACGCTTTTCCTTCTCACTGCCTCTAGGTATACGGACACTTTTTCGTCCAAATAGAACATATTACCCCACATTTTTTAAAGAGATGAAGCTAACAGTTCTCCCTGGGAAAGATCCCTTTTACAAAAGAACAAATAATTAAAATAAAATCTCTAATCTATATTTACCACACTTTATAATGGGAAAAAATATAACAATCCCTAGCTCATCACTCCTCCCATCTCCTGCACTGGATCCTTCAAACAAGGGTTATTTCGAGGATGTTCCATTGCTCTAATTCTACCTATCGGCTATCATGGGCAAATATCTATCTCTTTCTGTCTTTATTTTAAATATTTTAAGTAAATCAATTCAGACTTTGTCATTAAAAATTTGTTTATTTGTTTCAGATAAATCAAGACCTAAGAAGTTTGACAAATAGGATCTTGGATGGGTCGAAGAAATATGAGAAGGCCTTACTTTTAGATGGCACAACGTCGAAGACTTCATACCATTGACTGCACAGAATTAAAGATAGGATCTTAATATTCATATAACGAGCGGGCCTTCTTTTAAAATTGACTGATGTAAGAAAATGGAGAAGAAAATTTTCAGGTGCAACTGATATAATAATAATGGTGCTAGAATATTGATAATTTAGGATGTCGGTTTTTCAGTTCCCAAAGTAATTTTGCAAAATAAAAAAGATAAACAAAACTCTTATAGGGGAGCCGAAAATGGGTATAAAGGCAGCAAAAATAATTAAAAATCAAATTTAAAATATCGAGACTAGTTGATCTAAAATCAACATCCCAGCTAATGCAAATACTTTTGGTTTTCCCCTTCACTTTATTCCCAAAGTTTCACAAAACCACCGATCCTCTTAGAAATCTATAAAAAAAAGCATACTCTGGCATTTGCCATGGTAACGAACAAATGAAATACTTTTATAAATATAAAGACAACTCATGATATTTATAAAATTATAATTTCCACAATACCATGCCAATATTAAATTAAATTGTTAAATATGTCAGCGTGATTTCTATTCTTGCACAAATATTCATCATATTTACGTGACAGCCCTTTTCCCTTTGGGGCCCTGTATAATATAATCTAATAATAAAAATATAAGTAATATTTAAATATGTTTTTTGATAGAGTTATATTAATCAGAAAAAATAATATTTGATAAATTTCATGTCAAATTAATATAAACAAAATTAATTTGAACAACTTTTGTTACAAAAATATTATTTTACTCTTTTACAACCGACAACTTTCAAGAATAAGATATTGGTATGTAGGCGAAAATACTTTGATATTTAAAGAGGGAGATTAAACTTGTTAAGAATTTCTTGACCTTACAAAGCACGTAAAGTAAAGTGTTGTGAAGATCGCACTCGCTAGGGACAAGAGGTACTACCCTACGGAGAAAGACTATTTTAGCTCTAATATATAAAAACACAATAAATATTCAACTTTTTTTTTCCAAAACAAAAGAAAAAAAAATTAATTTAACATTGTTAGATTGTTTATTTACAATTTTATCTATTCTCATTTTTCACCCAGATATGTCAATTTTACAAAATTCCCTAAGTCGAGTTTCGTTGTTTTTCAAACCCTTTCGGCAAGCTTTCGCCTTTCTGTATATCCCCCGAGAACAGCCATATGTATATTCCCAATGGCAAGGACAAAAAAAACCCGTCAAGACTTATGGTCTGGATACGATACCCGCCATACTTCGTCAGGAGATTTTCATCAAAGAACTTCTGATAAGAGTTTTACCCGGCCTTGAAGTCCATAACATACGAATCAAGCGTCTCCTTAATAATGCTCTTTTTATCAATTGTTTTTATCCAACATTTATCGCTCCCAAATATTATGATTATAATACAAAGATCATTGAAGAATCATTAAGGGAGATTATTAAGGTTCCAATTAAATTCCAACTCAATACAATACAACACGAAGAGAAACCAAAAAAATACTATTTATAAGCTTGGTAAATAAAGTTATTCAATTAAATTTTGGAATGTTTCATTTTTTTTGTTAACTAGAATAACTAATTTGTTCAGCTAATTAGCTCATTATTATAATATATATTAAAATATTTTTGTTATAAAGATAGAATAAATATTCTTTTTGTAGCTTCCGTAGCCACAAGATCTTATAAGCCTATATTTTTTTCACTATGGCTCTTTCAGTCATTTCTTGTCGCTAAAAGTGGATTTCACATAAATTATTTATCGAATTTATTAATACATATATATTGATTTAAATATTTAGTCTCACCCAACGTTTACTGAATAAATATTTTATATAAAAAATAATTGGAAAAATATTCCTGGAAATTTCAAGTTCAAAATAGAATATTTGCATCAAAAAGTTTTAAATACTTCTCAAAAGAAATATTAAAAAGCTCTATCAACTTTAAATGTTTTTTGTCAGAATTATTTTTATTAGAAGCCAATTTTTTCACTTTTTAAAATTATTTTTTATCTTATTTCTTATTCACTTTGGCCAGCAGGATCAAGCTGGAACCTGCACCAGACCAACTTAGACCAACAACTCCTCGAGACTCCTTGGTCGACAGTGAGCCTTGTACATATCATCTCCGTGCTGCATCTTCCCAGAATTTCCTGCCTATTTTGCTGCATTTGAAAGTATGTTCTAATACAGTGTTTCTCAATCTTTTTTTTCGCGCTCCTCTTTTTCTAATAAGTTTAGAGACATTCCCCCTCTCCCCCAGGGAAGAGGGAAATATCAAAATGTTAAAGATGAAGAAAATAAAAGAAAGCAGCTAGTATTTTTTCTGCCTTTTTATCCTGACGTTTCGATCTTTTATTTATTTATTAAGGAACATAGTTTGTTTTACATTATTGTTTTGTAGAGGTAAAGATCTCGCCTCAGGTTCCAAAGGCCAATGGTTCGCTTCCCGATCTGAGTGGCAAAAATTTATTTTTATTTATGTGGCCATTTGTTTAAAACTATTCCTGGCTTTATTTTGCAGAATCTCATTACTTAAATCCTTGTTTTTTTTTCTCAATTCAATTCTTTAGTTTTTCTTCACGCTCTAGGAAGAGAGGACACCACTCATACTTCGAAAATCGCTGGACTAAACCAAATATTATTTCCAAAAAATTGAGTTATTATTTAACAAAATAATTTTGAAATAATTATGAAAAGATAAACCAGAGTTATTTCTAATTTGAAAACCTATATGTGTAGTGATGGATTCTGACTCTTTTTAACCATAATCATCTTATACTTTTTTATAGTTGAATTTTTAAGCTATTTTTTTATTTTGTTTTAAGAGAATATAATTATTATTAATTTGGTTTGAATAACTAGTTTTTTCAAATTTCTTTTAAGTGTTTGCGCTTCCCCGTCCTCCTAGTTTGAGAAATACAATTCTAATATATTTATTTATTAATTTATTTAAATCTAATTACTATACAAGAATATAAGGGAAAAATAGAACAGAATTTTTATTTTCTTCGACTTTTTGGGGACTATACGTCTCATCTTCAGGTTAATACAACCATTATTTCGATTACATCATTACATACTGAAAGAGAGGGGTTTTACTTATAATGTTGTGATAAATTACTTTGCCTTTAACTTCCCTTCCTTGCGTTTACCGCATCCCTACCCCCAGCGTTCTCTATCCATCCTGTCATCCTCCATTAATCCATAATTTTCCATGGTCTCCCTGAAGTCTATTTTTTATTTGTTCTATTTGATAGTCTTGTTGGTTAATAAATCAAAAATTCTCAGTTCAAAATGATATAACTATTTTGTTTATTCCATTTTTTCAACAAATTTTATGAAAAATTGGTGGAGACAATTTAAGGGCCGATTTATTGAATTAACTCCAACCACTCACTCTCTGTCTCCAAAAGATCGCTTCTTCAGAACAAACGATTTCCTCTTCTTTTAACCAGGCCATGTTTAAAATTGGTTAGAGTTTAGGTCGTTTGGTCCCCATTTCAATTTAACACTGCTACTATGCTACTATGTTTCTTGTTTTTCTTTTACCAAATCAACTTTGTCATTCAACTTCTTAAGATAAAATTTTAGAAAAATCTTTTCATTTCTCTCTTCGGCAGAATGCTTTAAATTGTGAATTGCCACTGCTTTCCTATTAATAGAGAATTTCATTTTGAGGAGTTCCTTGTTATGGTTGTTATATAAGGATTAATATGTAAGAAGAACAAAATATAAACATTTTTTATGAAAAGTTAATTTATTAAATCAACAAGAAATGACTTCATACATGGGACTGAAGGTGGGAGAGATGCACTGTGAGATTTTGGAAATGGGCTTAAGCCTTGTTCAGATGATCTCCCTCAGGCCGGAAACCATGCTCGTCGGCAACATAGGTATAGGAAATGGGAGTTCCCTCAGGACTTGTGTATGAAACTGATCCTTGTTTTACAAGCACGTAATCATTGCCCTCGGCGTTTGGTTTCAATGCACCTTGCTCAGTCAGCTGAGTGCCATCACCAGATTTGTAGCTGAAACACCAAAATCAAATTCTTTGTTTAAAGATTCCTTCCCCGTAGTTGTTCGGCTTAAATAAACTAGTTCCTTGAAATAACATTTATCTTATGAGAGAAATACATAATAGATTTTATTTTAAATTACCCTTTTGATTTTTAAATGGAATAAATATTAATATTTATTAAGATTTTCAATAAAATCGGCCAAAAGGTCTAGTCTTTACTGATGTAATATACTTTTTTAGTTTTTTCGATTTTCTCAAAATTTACCCTTGGAATTTTGATTAAAATTCTTAAAACAATTATTTTTTAGATGATCTTTAAAATGTATCAACTCCTCGGAAAATTATTTACTAATATGTTTTTAGGTTTTTTGTTATTTTCCCTTAAACTACTCTAACCAAATTGATTGATTTGACTGTACATTGTTCTATTAAGAGATGAATTAGATAATGGCCCCGTTGGGGGCCCTACGCAAAAAATCTGGTGTGATAGCACATCACTCAGCTTTA
>JAAAKE020120962.1:726-15444 GCA_010014785.2 Anisolabis maritima | reverse complement strand
GAAATCCCATACTGACTTTCGTACCCCAATGTAGCTTATTATCAATTTTTTGTGCAATAATTGCTCTATTGTTTCAAAATAATTAAATAATTCTTAGAAAATAAAACCAAAAAGGTTTTTTTTTTTTAAATTAATAATTAAAAAAAAAAAAAAAAATGATGAACACAGACCTCTGGATGATAAATCCAGAACTGGTTGCCCTTGGAGCCGTGACAGGGATACAAAATCACATCTTGGCCTGCATAATCGAGACAGGCCTCATCGCGACGAATCTCTCCTTCTTTACTCAACATCCAGTACTGAGAAAAACAAAAAAAATTTAGATTAGAAAAAAATTCACTCAGTTAATCCAAGAAAAAAAAAAGGGCTACCCTCGAGCCTGGGTTAGCCATGCCCAATTGTTACTCGCCTGCCACCAAAATGCATTGTTTAGAGCATACGCCACATGCCGCTTAACATCAACACAACAGAGACCAATAATAATAATAATAATAATATTAATAATAATAATAATAATAGTAATAATAATAATAATAATAATAATAATAATAATAAATATAACAACTATAAAACGAAATAATTAGCCCTACCCTATATGTGTGTGTTTAACACACACACACATATACACACACCAAGGCACACATACAGGGTAAGTCATGCAAATAAATACATTCTGGCTACGGAGAGTTTTTTTTTTTACATCACACACATTAACTAGAGGATCAAAAATGGAAAAAAAGCCAAGAGATCTAGTTTCTTCAATATTAAAAGCATTAGAAAGAGCCACCTAAAAACAAATAAAAATTTAATTAATTAAAATAAACAACCCGATAAAAAATGTTTTGTTCTAAAACTATAAAGAAGCAGTTTTTAATTTAAAAAAAAAAAAAAAAAAAAAAATAGGAATTCCATTTTTGTAAATAATACATTGTAAATATAGCCTTTGTAGCTCTGCTTCATCAAAACCTTAAACTAAAAAGTAAAAAATCAATAAATGGAAAATTGCGTTAAATTGCAGTTTTAAAGAACAGTGATACCTCGGATCACGAACACCATTTGCAAACAAATTTTGCTTCGCTTTACGAACACTCACGCATAGAGTAGAGAAATTGTATATTTACTGTAAAAGGGCTTTATTTTGGTAATTAAACTGCTTTCTTCTAATATTACCGTTATATTTATTTCCTTTCTGTATTATTTCCACACATAAGCCAGAATATGTCAAAAAAAAAAAGAAAACAAAAAACGTATTATTTGGATTTACATTAATTGCAATAGGAAAAATTGATTCGGATCACGAACAGAATCAAGGAATGGATTATGTTCGTGAGCCGAGGTATTACTGTATAGAATAATTATACTTCCCTTTCACGTTTAATTTCTATATTCTTTAAATGTAAATATTGTTATGTAAATCAAATTTTTGTTCAAAATAAGTTCGGCTCTGAATTGTCTTATTTTTATTGTAAGGGTAATAAAAGTGTAACGCCTGCTCCTTTTGGAAGGTTTCTAGGTTTTTTGGAAAAATTTACATTCAAATTTATTTTGGAAGGTGAACATTTACATACATGTAAGTATGTATTTCTAAATATGTCGTAATAATAAAATAAATTATAATAATTTTGCAAAGAATATTATTAATTTTTCAAAATATACCAATTTCCGGTATATAAATTTGAGGATCCCCTGATGGTGAGAAATAAAAACAATTTTATTCTTGTTACCGACGAAGTGAGCCTCTGTCACGTACCTCTTCAGGGTTAAGGTAAGGGGAGGTTGAGGTGGTTGCCGCCCTCCATTGGGGATTATCTCTCTCTTTCCTACCCGTTGAGGAGACTTCTGGCAAAGTTGAAAATAATTTTTTTGCGGCAAGCCGGACTCGAACCCAAGCTATTTTCATACTCTAGATTCGTAATCCGTCTTCGCCACTACCTCCTCTATTCTTCAGGGTTAACTAGTAATCAATTTTTAATTTAAAATTAAAGATACGACCAGCTTGGAGCTTGAGAGGTAAATAATTAAAATTTTATATTATGAGATTTAATTTCTTTTTATTGATTATCACAGAAAAGGAGGGATGTGGAGTATATATAAATACATATCAGCTCTCTTTTTTACTGAAATTTAAAAGAAAAATTTGAAAGTTTTTTTCAACAAAATATTAATTGATGGTTAGGATTCCCGTTTAGTTCCTGATTTTAGAACTTCTATCTTGGTCTCTCAACAACTTTAGCTAGAGACGCCAAGCCAAATCTCCCGGAACTTTTAGGTAGTTCGGGACATAGTATACTTATATGCATGTAAATGTTCACCTTCCAAATTAAATTTGAATGTAAATTTTTCCAAAAAACCTAGAAACCTTCCAAAAGGAGCAGGCGTTACACTTTTATTACCCTTACAATAAAAATAAGACAATTCAGAGCCGAACTTATTTTGAACAAAAATTAGGTAGTAATTTGATTTACATAACAATATTTATATTTAAAGAATATAGAAATTAAATGTGAAAGGGAAATGTAGTTATTCCACACTTTAATAATGCATATATATAACGCAATTTTCCATACAAAGATTTTTACTTTTTAGTTTAAGATTTTTATGGGGCTGAGCTACATTGGCTTTTTTTTTACAACCCTGTGTCCCAGTTTTATTGACAAAAAAGAGATCCACTGAGTTCAAAAGACATGAAATTAACGTTATGTCGCATTTTGTTTTGACTTATATTTACCAGCCCCTAAGGGATAAGGCTTTGAAAATTGTCAGGAATATTTCTCTCAAAGGAACATTTATTCTATTAAATTTTTGGCGATGATCATTCAACGATATTGGAGAATCCTATACACTCTTTGAAAGTGTTTAAATTCTCTTTGGTAGGTGTTTTTACTATCACCGGCCAGGTCACGTGATAAAAACCACCTCTCCCTTGCTGGAATTCCAAAGATAAAAAAAATTCATCCTGGATATCGCACTATAATAAAACAAAAATCATTTCTCTTAATTATACCAAAAGCTTTAAATAACAAAACAAAAAACATTAATTAAATAATAAAATGCAAATGCTGGATTAATTAATCTCGCACCAAAAAGCTACCAAAAATAAAAAAAACTACAAAAAAAAAAAACAATTAACATCGAGGACACCGCAGTTAAATGAATCAAGATGCAATCCAATTCAGCTTTCAAATCCATTTATTTTTTATAAACATTTTTTTTTGGGTAAATAGATAACTAGTCAGAATTCATTAATGACCTTTAATTAGTAAAGTTGTTTAAAATATCAACTTTAAATTAAAATATCAATTTTAAAAATCTCTTCATCTTTATTGATCGGATCGTTGCAAGAGGGGGTAGGGGAGATATCATACCTTTTTTTTTCACTAGGCCATTTTTCCATTTTTCTATTCCTTTTTAAGTCTAGCTTTCTTATTTCGCCCTTCGCCTTGTTTTATTCTCCACTAATATCAAAATGAAAAAATTACCTCTCCTTTCAATAAAAATATTGTGCATTGTCGAACCCGTGGAGAAGTTTCAACATAATCGTAAAAATTTTTATTTTCTTTAAAAAAAAAAAACTAATTATGATTTATATAAAACTATAGATATTCTACATCCCTTTAATCCATGTTAATAATAATAATGTATTCTTTGTATTTCAGTCTCTCTGGATTATTTAAATGCGTTCAAGGACAATTTTTCATCAATATGGCAATGAACCCAAAAGTTAAACATCCCTTTTTTATTTTATTAATTAAATAATCATAAAAAAAAAATCAATAACTATATTATACGAGACATCCCAATCTCAGAGTCATATGTATATATATTTTTTAAATAAATGAATTAATTAATAAATCTTCTAAATCTAAATCTAAATAATCTTTTTGTAAAGATTCATTTCAAATTTTTTCCATAAATTTTATTTGACCTTTTTAAAAAAAAAAAATTGATTTTGTCAAATTGAAGAGATGGAATGCAAGTACAGAGCAACCATAAAAGCATTTTTATTTATCCGAACTGATATTAGTTTAGGGTCAAGATCATTTAAATACATTAAAACATTTTATATATTTTTATCGTGACCGTCTTGAAGAAGAGCGCATGTAAAGTAGAAGATAAAAAATAAAAGTCGTTTTTATTTCATCCTTCTCTCTTCAATAAAAAGAGAGAAGGCTAAGTACTAGACAAAGTTGACTAGTCTGACCCTTATAAAAGAAACTATTTTAATTTTAGGGTCTATAAAATGAGAACAAAATGAGACTTTTTAAGATCCTAAATAAGAAAGTGTTATTGTGGTTAATTTTGTTAGAGAGAGCTTTGATTAGCGAGAGCTTTGAGCTGAATTGGGTTGCAGCGGTTAGTTGCCGCATCGGGTACCTGATTGCCGCCCTGCTGGTGGCACGGCCACAGCCCCACAGGTTTATGCATGTCCTCAGGTTTGCACGGCGAGTCCACGCACTGGTTCGACCAGCGATTCGCGATCTGCCCAACCAACCACTAATTAAGACCACACAACAACAACAACAACAACACAATAATAAAGAAAAAAAATCAGTCAATTCACTGCAAATGAAAGCTGTTAAAAATAGATATACATGTGGTTAATTTTCTGGGATTATATTTGATGGCAAGAAATGCAAAAATGTTTTTTTTTTTTTTTTTTTAAGACCATCAAATATAATGGAATGAAAATGGATTAAAAACAAAAAAAAAGGCAGCATGGGGTATGCTCTTAAACGAATGCAAATCAGAGGCGGCGTTGAGCCGCCCACCTGATTGCCTCCTTGGCGATGGCATGGATAGAGACCGACGGGTTTGTGCAGGTCGGTTTTCCGGGACGGACTATCCAAACACGTGTTGTTCCCATGGAAAACGTTGCGCAGCTATTTTGATGGGAGGGGGGTGAGGGGTAGGAGAGAAAATCATTATAATCAAAGAATAAATATAATAACTTAGAGATCAAAAAAATTAGGAGAAAATGGTGGAGCCATACCTCTCCAGAAGCGACTGCTTCCCCTGGGATGAACAATTCGGGATAGATGTTATCTAGATACCATTTGAAAGATTTGCAACCGAGTCGATTGCGTAGAGCTTTACGTTCGGAGACATTGCCAAAGTCGCCCTGGGGAATAAAAAAAATTTTAATAAATAAATTGAAAAGAGAATTTCAAAATTCTTTATCTCTAGAACCTTTAAAACAATTCATTTTAATTTAATAATATTCCAGTAAATCTAGAGTTTGACCAGGAGCAAAAGCTACCTTTTTCAAATGACTACCGGCTTTTCCTCAATAACTTCATTATGATTTCTCCTCAAATCGTTGTAAATGTTTAAGAGCTAGGTTTCCCAAACTTTTTAAGTTAGAGCCCTGGAATCTTTTACAGCGCCCTCAGCTTATTAGGATTTTTCAGTGACATTACCAAAAATTTGAATATAAGTTCTATTATACTTTTTCTTTCTCTTCAAGATTTTCCATTATTTTTTTTTTTAAGGATTATTATACTAGTAATTCATTAAATTTTCATGCCATCATTACCTTCAATTTTCTTCATAATCTAAAGAGGAATTAATTTTGGTTAAAAAACTAAAAAATAAATTTATTAGAATATTTCACGACGCCCTTGAAAGCTAATCATGACGCACTAGGGCGCGGCCAAGGTGCATTCTTTGGGGAAGTGTTTCATTTGAGCTTTTTTTTTTTTTATTAACATCTGATTAAAAATGTGGGAGCTATGAATTATGCCTGATATTTAATTACCTTAATTTGATATCTCTCGGAAGGCTAAGTAAAGTAAAGAATAACCGAAAAGCCGATGCGCTAACTTAGGAGGCCATTTTGCCTTCCCCACTCGGAAAGTTCGGAAAAAAAGTCACATGTACAATAAAAATTAGTTAGCTTTCTAGAAATGTGTTCCGGGTTTGACGTCATTTTCTATTAGATTTCCTGAGCCCTACTTTGTCTTGCACTAAATCTTTAAAGCTCAAATGTCTTTCAGTTTTAAAAATTTAATAAAATAAATCATTTCAAATATTCAAGAAACTAGAGAAGTGAAATCCGTTTTGGTTTTTGTCTGATACACGTTGCACTTTTTATCTTAAAAGATGAATTCCAAACATTCTTCTCTTGATTTTATGTCAGGCAATTTTTTAAGGTATCTTCTATCCTTTGCTCAGCTTATTTCTTAACAAAAAATTAATTCAAAACGACCATAAATATAAATTAAAAATTGAATGAAAAGAGAAGAATTTTAATCGCATTCAAGAAATTTCCTTAATTCACATTTAGCCGTCATCGGACAATGAGAGTCACATGTAGAAGTGAATACGTCAGGGCTAAAAACCCCCACATTTTTTATTAAAATAAATACTTGTATTTTTTATTTTACAAGTTGAAAATAAGGTGAATTGGATATTTTCTAAATTTTAAGAAATATTATTCCATTGAAATACTTGCATGCTGTCCATTCTTTGAAGAATACTTTTTTAAATTTTGCCATTGTTGAAAAACATTTGTTAAAATCAAACTAAGCCAAATTATCTCCAAATGCAGACACTTCCCGTCTGAAATGGCCAAATTTACCCCATTTACAAGAGAAATGTGTTGCATTAAATTTAGAAAAAATTAACCTTAATTAAATTTTACATTTTCAATTTTTGAATCTTACAAAAGGAAATGTATAGCTACAAACATTTATTATCTAATAAGACAATGCTTCTCAACTTATGGGAAACGCCGCCGTAAGAGGAGAGTGGAAGGACATGAAAAAAGACAAAATATTCGAAAAAAAAAAAAAAAAACTAATAATTGAAACCAAAATAAGAAAAGACACAAAAAATTGAATTTTAGAGGTTTAAAAAAGTTAGGTAAATATGCACAAAAAAAAACAAGGGGAGGATGCATGAGTGAATGTGCTTTCAAATGAACTAAAGTTTCAAATTAAAATTAAAAAAAATTAAAAAATTACATCAGTAAAGTACTTGGTCAATTTTATTTAAAAGCTTTCAATCTCGTACGTTTTTGAGAAATCTTGTTCGCGATTGAAAAAGTTTGAGAAACACTGTAATAAGACGTATGTAAGGTTAAAAGGTAAGGAGATTTTCTTAACTTTGTTAAATAAATATAATTATTCATGTTAACTTTGTTCTGATGTTCTTGAAAAAAAAAAAGGAAAAAAAAAGATAATCAAGTTTTCGAACCAGATCGTTGCCAACGCGTTGATAATAGTATTTCGCATAATCGTCGAGCCAAACTTCACTAAGTCGGATTGAGTTGCGTTTAAGAACATTGACGCCTGTTCTCCACTTGTAAGGAGATCTCTTTCGGAAGATGTGACCCACATGTGAACAGGGAACAATCTCGAGGGTACCGCCACACATCCACGTCTGTAAAATAACAACAGTTCGTGTTTAGAAGATAATATATTCTAGATTTCATGTCGAAATTATGTATTTTTCGGCATCTGAGGTCATTTAGACTCAGTCATAATTTATTTATACTTATTGGTAGCCAATATAATATGAATAAATTTTTGTCGCTCACGACAGGAAGCGAAACACTGACCTTGATACGTGAAGCGAATCCCCTGCACCAAGGATACCTCTTTGGGATTAATTGTTATTTATTCTTTAAA
Organism: Anisolabis maritima; assembly: GCA_010014785.2. Lineage (NCBI taxonomy): Eukaryota > Metazoa > Arthropoda > Insecta > Dermaptera > Anisolabididae > Anisolabis > Anisolabis maritima. Next base: position 7,816 of record JAAAKE020120962.1, on the reverse strand, counting down.
TAAACTTTTATTTATTTAAGTCCTGTACCTTGGAGCAAAGCTAGAGGTCTCACTTCATGTTCAAAAGGTCAGTGGTTCCCTTCCTATTCAATGCGAAGAAATTTATTTAAATTATGCCAATAAAAAAAATGCTCAATACTATTTATTAAATGGCACATAATTTAGAATTTGTATATTTTTAATTTGACAATTTGATCTTCATATGTGGCGAAGGAATCCAAAAGTTATTTCTTAGACGTAATAATAAGAAAGAAATTGACCTTGAATGAAAGTTCGAGATTTTCGCCACCCCATATATCAAAGCCACTGTCGTAGGTGCCGAGCTTCTCGAAAAAGGCTTTATCGATGCTAAAGAGACCTCCGGCCATGGTTGGACTCGCCACCGGCTCTGCTGGATTCTTGTGTTTCTTACGCTCTCTCTCAGGAACTGAATGCCAATTGAACTGCACAAACAAAAAAAAATTTCACTCTCATTTGAAATAATAGATATTATAATAAAAAAAAAAGGTAAACAAAATTATTGAATTTTTTTTAACCAAAATAAAAATAATTTTAAACCAAACATACTCTTACCAGACCAAACTCATTTTCATTTTGCAATTAAAAAAGAAAATTTGAAGTAGTTTGCAATGTTTTTTTCTTTTTGTCAGTTGATAATTGTTTTTTTGACAGCTCTAAAGACAAATTTAGATTTTTCTTCAACTCAAAAATACCAACCAAAGAAAAAAATAATTACCAAACAATTTTCTTGCGCCATTTATTCAAAACATTTGATATCCATTTGGTTTTTATTAAAGTTTTATCACAATTGTTTTCATGGAAATTTTTCAATGTTTAGAAAATTTTCTAAGAGATAGGATTTAATTTAGATTAGGGGTCAGTAATTTATTAAATTTTCATTTTTGTAAGAAAGAGGCCATTATATATATATACCCTTTACATCCCCTTTTTATGTGTTTTTTATGATTTTCAAGAGATTTTTTTTTAGATTATAGTTGATAATGATTATAAGACGCTAAGTGTAACTGAAGAAACAGTGGATTGAATTTAAATGGATATTTTCTCAAATCAAAAATCGAATCATTAAAATCCACCATCTTTTTTGTGAGTAGCTTACACTTATTTAATAATTGTAATTAGAATTGTTTTAAAAGTGTCCTTATATGAATAAGACTTTTTGAGAACTCTTTTTTTCATTAAAATAAAGTAGAATCTTTATAGCCTAATTTTTTCATTATTTTGAACTACTCTCCTCTCTTGTTACTGCTCTATTTATGTTAGAGGCTATTTTCTTCTCTTCTTCTTCCGTTCCAAATAGGACTTTATTTGACATTTTCTTGCAAGAAAGTCTTTTTTTAAATTATTTTATATATTACACTGACACTTTTAAAACAACCATATTTAAATATGAACATGTGATTCTTCTAAGATATTAAAAATTAATATATTTAACTTGAACCAGCTCATATTCCTTGATAAATTATTTTTTTTTTTACCCGGGGCAACACTAATTAATATAAAATCACAAATAACAATATTTTTTTATTTATTTGTCTTGATATCATCACATTGTTCACTAACTATTTTGTTTATCAACTACTAATGATATTTATATATAGGCTACATCCCTTCGATTCCAACTGTTATAATATTATAGTATTCTTTGTCTTTGGATCTATTTGGGTTTGTTTGTTTATTTATTCTAATGGCATTTCAGAATTGTTTCTCCGGATATCTTTTTCTTCAGATAAATAAAAAAAAAAAAAAAATAGTTCTCTTCTTTGAGGAAGTGGTGAGTAGACATATTAGATTATTTTAGAAAAAGTGAAAAAACTAAGAAAGAGTTTTCCCTTATGAAATGAATAAAGGTCAAAAGATTATCAAATTAATAATTCCCATTAGAGAGAATCTGCAATTTCCATTTGGGCGTATCAATTTCAATTGTAATTAATTATTAACTGAACTCTGGAAATTGATAGGTTATTTGAATAATTAATATAATAAAATATTGGGAATTCGAATCATCGTTTATTAAATTCACTTTGATATATATATATATATATATATATAAATAAACTTGAAAATAGAATATAAATTTTTCCAAAGGTGTGTTCCATTCACAGGATCCTTTTTCAGAGAGGTGGCATTTTTATTTGGATTTTGAAAAAAAAAAAAAAAAAAAAAAAATTGTTTATTTAGTAATTAAGAATTTTAGTTAATTATTAATGGTCTAAAATATGGAATGATATTTAGATGAGACATTCATGACATTGATTAATTCAATCAATATAGGAAGTTAATTTTAAATATTTTGATTTCTATCAGTGGCGACTTGTGCCTTCATATCCAGGATATGCTGTTATAACTATTTTAGGAGCAAAAAAAAAAAATGTTGAAGATAAAGGAGAATAACAGAATAAACTACTACCACCATGATTTTTATTTATCCGTTAAATGTCGAATTTTTGACAACACATCGGTTTGTTAAATGTTAATGTTCACCTTCGCCCAGGTCATCATCATCTCTGTTATGTTGATTTTGGCCCTTGGATGATTAATTGCAATACGATTATTTCAGATAAGAGTGTATTTGGTATGAAAATATTTCGGAGCCCTCTAAAAACGGCGCTCTCCATTTATTTATTTAACCCCTTTTCAAAATGACCGATTCTATTATTATATCTTTCGGTTAAACCTACTTAATTAATATCAACTTGGCAAGGATTCGAGTTTGGCAAGTTGTAGCTTGATAGATAATTATAAATGAATAAACCAAAGATTGTTCACCTGTAAATTCCAGTCGAATCCACCGACATTAACGCCGCCTGAGTCTCGCCAATGATACTCCAGGGTGGTGTCATCGATGACATCAATAACAGGACAGACAACAGTGGTTGGATCCCGGGCAATTCTGTCGAGCAACGGCTCAAGCCAACCTGTGAAGAAGATGTAGTTACAACAAAAGTCAATCAATAGGGGAGAGGTCAAACAAATTAAAAAGTTGATAAAGCCTTTTTTGTTTTTTTCGCCTCCTCTTGATGCAGAGAGTAGTTTAACATTTTATAGTATAAAAAGAAGTTGCATTGCAGCAACGAACTTCAATCTGCGCCAGGGCTAATAGCGAACTGAACGCTCAATTCTCGCGCATCGGTTTCAAACCAATATGTTGGTATCTGAATCTAACATAAAAATTGTGATATTTGGTAAAAATTCAAAATTTCTGCGTCCATTTTGCTATGGACCGATTACAAAATTTATACTTTATCTAAATCCGAAATAAATTTCTAAATTCTAAAAAAAAATTTCAGACATTCATACTAGGGCTTGTAGAGCCGGTTAAAATTTATCAAACTGTAAAACCGGGATTTTCCCGAAAAACCGAAAGTCAATTATATTTTTATTTTTTGTTTCTTCAATAAATAATTTTATTATTCATGGAGTATTTATGTTGTGAATTCATTAAAATAAAAATAAAAATAAAAGGTATACATTGTATGAACGATTGCGCAATATGTAAATAAAAATATTATAGCGGATTAAGTTGAATTTGACTTGGAATTTGAGTGGCGAATTGAATTTAGTTTAATAAATCATTTTTTTTTAATTATTTAAATATTTAATTTTTAATTGTCACGACAAACACTGAAATATATTTAAAAAGACAGAAACTAACAATATTGTGGTACAAATTTTGTGCAAAAATATTAAATTTTAATATTCAATTTATTTATTTTTATACTTAATTGAAAACCGGTTTTTGAAATTTTATCGGGTTTTTACATGCAAACAAACAAATATTAGTGAAGTCCGTTGTTAAGACCCATAACATATATATGAGTATGCAAGTCATGTTTATTTTTAAGTTTTTAAATTGTGTTGTTTATATAAATAAATAAATAAATAAATATCTTTTTATTAATTAAATTAAAAAAAAAAAAAAAAAAAATAAAATAAAATAAAATTTCAGTATTTATAAGAATAAATCCCCATCCACTCAACGAATTGTTATGAAATTTGATCCAGGGCTGGAGACAAACGTTTTAATCAATACCACTAAGTTTCAAAAGATTTGGTCCAGGGGATGTTGAGAAATCATGGTTCTTAATAAATATTGAATGAGGGGGAACTTTTATCACATCAAATTTTAATAGCTTCTTAAGATTTGAAATATGTATAGTTTCATCCTTCTCTGATCAATGGTTCCAGAAATCTAAGCTTAGATTTTTTATTTTTTTTTGGGGGAGGGGGGGGTTTATGACTTGAAAAATTAAGATATTTTTAAAAAAATTGTAATTTTCAATAATGATAATATTAAATATTATAAGGCGGGAAAGTAAAACTACTAAATAAGAAATTTTAAATTTAGGTGAGGTAAATAATAACTAGAGATTTATATGTAATAAAAGTAAAGATGAAAAAGAGTGGCAGATAGATTTATTTATTTTATTTAAAAAAAAAAAAAAACCCAGAGCGACGTTTCGGTGAGCCATGTTGTCAAAAAAATTCCTGACCTTGAAGATTACCGAAACTTCGCTCTGAGTTTGTTTTTTTTTTAAATCAAATAAATAAATCTAGCTGCCATTCTTTTTCCTCTTTACCTTTACTAGATACATTTTAAATTGTATATAGGCTAATAATAAGAGAAATAAATGAGTATAACGAGTATTTTGTTTAATAATGAAGAATGAAGCCAGCGTAGAGTATCTCTCTATTACTAAACAACTTGCCAGCTTCTCTATCCTTCAAATATCTCCAGAGCTATCGATCGACTACCGATTACCGCCAAATATTTTTGATTATGAATATGAAAAGAAGACGGGATTTGAACTCGAAACCTTTGCAGAGTTTGTATCACTCACTGGGTAGAGCTTTATAATGATACATCTAAGTTTTTGAGAGCTTTTCCTAGATAATAAGGATTTGGATGTAACAATTGAATTCTTAAATACCATAAAACTCTTAGAGCCCTTTAAGGAGCAAGACATGACTTATTGATATTTATAATGTAAACGTTTATTTTGTTAACAAGAATTGTATTATATATATATATAAAAAAAAAAAAAAAAAAAGCTTAATGGATAAAACATCAAAGGTCACAGGTACAAATCCATCGTGTGGAATAACTGAATCCCTAATTGCTTTTCCGATAACTTGCTTCAGTCTGGACCAGGCATGCGCAGTTGTCGGCAATTAATCGAAAAACGGAAGCCCGTTTGGTAAATGATGGCAATGCAAGTACCTGTGGTGCATTCGCAGTGCGAATCCAAATATGTGAGGACCGGTGCAGTGGCGTGACGTGCGCCCAAAAGTCGAGCTCGGATCAGACCTTCGCGGCGAGGCGCTCGAATGATTCGCACTTTCCGTAGTTGAGCCATATAATCCTCCAGGGGCTTCTTTGTGTGTTCTGCCAAAAGACAATAAATAACATTTTATTAGAAATAATACCTTTTATACAATTACATACATATCAAAACGTTTAATGCAAAGAGATAGAAATATTTAAGTATTCATTTCTCAATCTCTTTTGTATTTTTCTTTATTATTATTACAATATCTATGCAATATTATTAACCGAAGATGTTTGCCGTCATAGTGACGTTGCAATCATAGCCTGCGAGTTTGACATTTATTTCTTAAAGTGAGATTAGGTTAACTCAAAATCGGGAATGGCCTCCCCTCCACTTTCCCATAAACTCATATGTAGGTTTCCTAAGTAAAACTTTTCATGTAAAGTATTTCTTCCGGTTGAGAGAAATAGTCCAAAAGATGATAGAGATCTACGATTTTGTTGTATCGATGCACGTTTGTAAACTTTAGCTGACCTACATTAAAACGTGCTCGAATTATCGTGTTAACGCACATACAAACAGACATAATTTAAAAAAATGGAATTTTCGGACTTGAGGGAGGTTCAAAACTTCGAGATCGAATCGAACAATACTTTCCCTATACGACGTAAACGAGAAAGTAATAAAAAAGAAAAAAATTCTCTGAGATTTTTTTAAAATAAATAAAAAAAAAACTGTTTTAATATCATTCTCTCTTCTTTTTCAGCATCTGAGCCCACCCTTATTTATTTATATTAATTGATCATTTATTATTTATTAATACGTTAAATGCAGTGGAATTTCTTTTATAAATTGGATACTTGATTTAAAGTTAGAGTTTGAAGTTTTCTTCGGTCACAATGCTTTTGAGTGATAAATAAAATTAAAATTGAAGTGAATGTCAAGAAGGTTAGTTAATTTTGAAGCATGAGACATTCGTTTATTCTTTATCTGTCAAATAAAATGTCTATATAACATTCGAAGCCAACAAAAAATTATAATAACCAACAACAACAAACAAACAAACCCAAAGAGACTCAAACACAAAGAATACATTAATATTACACAAAATTGAAGAGATGTAGAGTATATATTATTAATAAAAAATAATATCAAAAACCATCAAAACGCATAAAAATAAAAATAAAAAATGCTGAAATCAATATGCAGACTATGACCAGCCAGCCAGGCAATACAGGGAGAGAGAAAGAAAAGAGAAAAACGATACCAGGCCAACTTCTTTTATTCAAAAAAAGAGCGCCGTAAAAAAAAAAAAAAAAAAAAAAAAAAAAAATTCCCAAGTCATCTCTTATTTTATAAGAAACAAAAAATTTTTAATTTTGAACTAAGAGGACGGGAGCTGAGGATGGACCCAATCTAAGAACCGAAACGTCGCTCTTTGTTCGAATAAAGTTGATATCTCCGTTTTTCTTTTTTCTTTCTTTCATCCTATAAAATTTTCAATAGATAATTTTATTTTGGACCTATATGATGATCAAAATCAAACAAATTGGTTATCTACTTTCAAGACGTTCAAAAAAAGATTGAAGCTTCTGGTTTTTTTTTGTTGTTCTCTTGTTTTTTGTTGATATTTTTGCAAATTGAATTGCTTCCCCAACTCCTCTCTTCCGATTCTTAGTTGACTCAGAAGGCACTATTATCTCATCCATCATTAATTACCTTACTTGAGCCTGAAAGAATACATTCATGCATCAATCAAAGTCAGAGGTTTTTATTCAAGGGGGGGGGGGGGGGAGGGCCTC
>JAAAKE020120951.1:0-15444 GCA_010014785.2 Anisolabis maritima | reverse complement strand
ATTACCCCACACGCTTTAATAAATTCGTCTTGCCTTCTATTTGGTTTTAAAATGAGTGGCCAGAACATATTCTTATTTTTTAAAATTTAATAAATAATAATAGCCTACTAACATTGTTATCAATACTTTGCTTTTCAATATTTATCACCGATACGTGTACAAAAGTTTATGCATGTAGATAGAATATATAGAAATAAAGCAAAGAAAAATAAAATAATAAAAGATAATATAATAGAGCGTTGATTGATAGTTGGATTAATTTTGAGACTTGTATTAAAGGACCAAGGTCAAAAGCACTGGGCGAGTCTTCATCCATCATGAAACTCTCCTTTCCTTTTAAGAATCTAAATTACACGTCACAGGTTTTAGCTGCGAACGAAAACCAGCCAGCCAGAGAGTGTGAGTGAGTGACTTTTTATTTACAATCCTTGGAGAGTTTGTACCCAGGAGATCCCGAAGGAGGAGGGGATTCAATGACCGCGAATCCGGGTTCCACTTCACCACGGCAAACTGCCTTTATCACGTCATCACCGGCTCCAATTTCTCACGCACGATCGCTTTTTGTCTTCCTCCATTATTCAACCTGATATATAATTGGATTTCTTATTTGGTCAACTTAATATTTATTAAAAATGTTATCGTCATCTCTAACATGCTTTTTCTTTTTTTCATTATCTATTAGAGATAATAATAAGATATAAATCAAAGTAACCAGAGAGGTGTGATTATTTTATATTTAATAATATCTTTAATCTACGAATTTAAAAATGAATATTTATTATTTATAAATAAATTTCTACTTATATTTAGTAGTAACTATACAATTTTCAATCTGAAAGTTTTTAATTAAAATAAAGCTAAATGTTTAAATAGGTAATTTCAACAACTGAGGGTATTTAAACTTCATTACTCAAACTCTAGATGGGAAGTAAACTATTGATCCTTGGATCACGAAGCAAGAGCTTTACCTCTTCTCTAATGAACAGGGGCTTAATGCTTAAAGCATTATTTACACATAAATAGATATACTGGAGCCAGAAGAAGGAAGGTTTTTTATTGAATGTTTAGTTTCTTTGGCTTTGGTTTTAATCAACTTATTATTTTTGTAATTTCTTTCATTATTTTATTATTGATTTTTCTAATATGAAAGAATAAAACAAGAAAAGGAAGTTTGGGGAAAAGTAGAGGCTCCAGTCCCCACTTCTAAAAAAATGCAGGAGAAAATTTTAAGAAATGAAAATAGCTTAAGCTGATAGAAGAATCCTAAAAAAACACAGGAAATTTCCCCACTCCCACCCCTCTCTAGAAAAAATTGGTTAGAAAAAAGAATTGGACTTATCTATATTAGCTATTAAATTGTAAAATGCCCCCCCCCCCCCAATGGAGATTAAAGATATTGATTTCTTTGTTAATATTGATAACTTTAAAAGCCAAGGAGTGTGGGTTCAGATCCCAGGCAATCCGAAGAAAATTTATTTAAATACCAATTGATGAAAATAAATATGCCAGAATAATAAACTTTTTTTAAAGTCTTTTCGGCATCTAAGGCCATAAAGACATTAAATGATATAAATAGTATTTATTCACGATACAATGATCCAGGCATATTTATTTATATCAATTGGTATCCAATCCAAATGGTATAAATAAATTTTCATCGGATTGCCTGGGATCCGAACCCAAACCCCGTGGCTTTTAAAGTTATCAACATTGACAATGTCAATATCTTTAACCTCTCGGCCACTGGAGGGGGGTGCCAGGATAATAAAATATATTTATAATTGTTTAAAGTCTCTCTGGCCTCAGATGCACAAATGACTAAAAAAAATATTATAAAAGTTTAATTTGTACTTCCCCCTCAATAAAAAATACTGACTATCATTGCAAGATTCTCCGTGTAGACCTACCATATAGTTTAAAATTCTATTGTAATTTATAACAAACTTGTCTCGAGTAATTAACAATAATTTAGATTTTAGCACAAAATTAAAATTTTATTTTATTTTATATCAAAAAGGGATTAAATTATCTGGGATTCAAGCATATATATATAGAAAGCGTAATTAGATATTTTAATTAAATGCTAAAAGATACAAGTTTTCCGGAAGCGTGGCTGTTTGAATCAAAAACAGATGATGCAGCCAGGAGAAATTAAATAATACAAATTTTTTAATTGTCCATCCGTTTTGGGGACCATTCTCATAACAATCAAATATTAATTAATACTGATGGTTAGTATTTTATGAATCATCACATCAAATTTCGACGTGAGAGGCACCAGCAATCATTTCGCTTGTAAAAACTAATACAATACATACATTCTCTACATTAATTATATTTTTCATTATAATTGTGTATATTATTGATAAAATACGAGCTATCAGTATTAATTAACATTTAATTGTCCCGAGGAAGAAGAGCACACTTACGGCATTTAACAAAATTAAATAATTTGTATTATTGAATTTTTCCTGACTGCACCTTCTGACTTTTCTGAAATACAAATTTTTTTTCAACAAATTGTTCAAAAAATTAGAACAATTTTAAATATATTGAAATATCAGGTTGAACAGAGAGTTCTGGCGTATGGCGGAATTTCCACGAAAGCGGAAATCTTGGTTCGAGTCCAGGCGAATTTTGTCCAACCAAACACAAACTCATCTGGCAAAAATGTTTTATATTCGATCGATATGTTGACTGGGTTTTTCAGTCGGGCGTTGTTTGAAAACCACCAACTAAAGCTCTATCAGTCAAAATATAATTTAATTCTATAACACTCGCTCTCATTGTGGCCCAAAGTTCACTAAAAAGTGTTGCATAAAGGCCCCGCTTTTCTGACAGCCCCGCACCGCTGACTAAGTCTGCGCATAGCTATTAGTGAGAACCTTATTCTAGTAAGTTGCCTACCAAATTGTATTTTATAGGTATATGAAGAAGTTACTTTTGTTATTTATTTTATTAAAATAATTTTCATGTACTCCTTACTATACAAATTTGGCAATGTAATAATTAGCAAAATGCAATAAATTTTCTTGTATGAAATTTGTTTCAAGGTCCCGTAAGTCAACTTTGTACCGGGCCCCGCTTTTGTTCGGGAGATTACCTATTATTTATTTTTAAAAAGCCATAAAATATAATTATTCAAAATATATATAAATCTATATACCGGTATTTATTTAAATACAAACAAATATTAAAGTTTTAAAAATAAAAATTATTTATTCAAAAGAATGAATAATTAATAAATAAATTTTAATATCTATGAAAACCCTCCAATATAAATATACTGTAAAAATATATTCATTAAAAGATTGTGATTGTCATTATGATCTTTTCCAAATATTTTTTATAGGAATTTATTGACGATTCTAATAGCTGGGTAAAAATTTTCTTCGGTGCCTGGGAGTTTTTTCACTGTAATTTTTACTTCTCCGTATATGAAGCCTTTTTCCCATTTCTTTCTTTATCTTCTCCCAATTGAGCCCCACTTCGCATATACTTTTGTCCGATTGTACTTTCAGTCTCTTCTTCCAGTTGTCCCGTGTGTTCAGTTCTTCAATCACTTTCTTCTCTTTGTCTGTCAGTCCCTTTAGTATCGCTTTACGTGTGGTAAGTTTTCGTTTCCCCTGTTGCAAAGTTTGCACCTATTTCTTGCCCCTCTTAAATGCTATATTGATTTATATTAATATATAGTCTTGGGGCATTGTTTTGAAATCCACTACCTTTTTTAAAACAATTCAATATTTAAATTCATTAGTATAAATATTTGATCAAAATGAAATTTAATTCTATTCTACAAACATATATGAAAGTAGAAATTATTTTAAAATCATAAGAAAAATTGTCAGCTAAGGAGACGAGCTATAGATTTTTGTTGAATTTTTAACTTACAATCAAAAATTAACATACGGAAAGACAATGTTTTTCCTAGGCTATTTATAAAAAAAAATATAAGGGGGTGCCGAAAAATCACTTGCTTGAATTTTTTATTCCAAAATCCCAACATACATATTTATAAATTTTCATTTAAATAACAATTAGGAAGTTTTTTAATCTTTTTCGGCATCTGAGGCCATTTAGACTCGATTCGTAATTATTTATATTATTTGGTAGCCAATATAATATAAATAAATTTTGGTACGTGAAGCGAGACGTCTATCTCTGGACCAAAGAAGAGGGCAATTAGGAAAGTTATTTTATTTTACCTTTATATTAATTTTGCATTGATATAAAATATAGATGAATATTGTTTTGGGTCTACCGGAAAGTTCTATCGGATTTTGCCTTTGAAATTTAACATAAGGCCAAGTTTAACCAATTTATGTAACAAAATTTTGATATCGGTTTTTTTTTGGCACTTAACAGACAATATATAGAATAAGGATATTACCGATATTAATTTATTATAATTAACATTTATTTTTTCTTTAAAAATCCGACAGAACTTTCCGGTAGACCCAATAAATTGGTTTGCTTTACTCCATAAATAGGTTCGAAAGATGAATGAGGCCTTTCGATTAAAAAGGGTTCTCCACTCCTGAGTATATTAAAGATAATCTTAAGGATTATATTATAATCTTTCAGAAAGAGTGATGAATACGAAACTCACCTAACGAAGAGATGAGGTTGCCCCATAGTTCTGCAGTCTGCCATGCAAGGAAGAAGAAGCCGAAGAATCGCACAACGATGGCATCGACGGCTTGATCGGTGAGCTTAGCGTAAACACCCCCAACTTGAGTAAGGTATGTCGCTTTGGAAGCCCACATGGGAGCTGCCCCCAATCCCAATAACACCCCAGCAGGCACTAGAGTATAAAATCTCGGGTAAAATTGCGCTGCAATATACGGAGCATAACAGAGCATCGATAAGCAAAGAGTCCATTTAACGGTGAGCCTCTTAATTAGGAACGTAGGTACAAAAATACAGGAGAGCACAAGGGCTGCATAAATGGCTGATAGCGAGACCGTACCGAGGCCTTCGCGCGCATTAATTGAACTTTGTAGATTAGCGGTACCTTGGAACGCGGTAAACTGTACCATAAATGCCAAACTGACTGCGGCAATGTTTTTCAAAATTCTCCATTTCTCTCGCCGTGATAGTCTACATTTTCCATCAGGTCCCGGTTGCGCTTCTTCATCCATATGACTTGATTTTGGAGGTGATTTTGTAGCCTCGCCGTTATTTTCCCCATCATCTTTGAAAGCCTCATTCGCATAGCCACCACTTACTGACACGGTATATACAGCGACTTCACCGTCTTCCTTTCCACCTCCACCACCGCCTCCGCCATCGCCACCACCAGTGTTGTTGTGTGGAGTTGTTCTGTCATCGAATGAAGCGACCATTTTTGAAGAACCTGAAATGAACAAAGAGAATTTTCAATTAGAACTTGATAAAATTAACCACAAAGTTTCTTATATTTTATTATTAATTCTTTTAAAGGGTGAGAGTTATAATCTCAAAATAAAAAACAAAAATCATACACATTAGAAAGACTCCGTATTTTAAAAACGTTGGAATCAAAACTCTACATTAAAATAACGAAATAAAAATATACTCCAAAATAATCAATCTAAAATAAAATATAAATGATTAATAATAATAATAGTTTGGTTGATATTTTGTAGAGTTCCAAATAATCCCAGATAGAATTTATTTCCTGCTTTAAATTTTCCAAAATGGCTGCCTCTATTGCCGGAGGGCACAAAATAGAAGAATGCAAAAAAGAAAAGGAGGGGGAGGCGGATTAACAACTAAGCTAAAATGAAAGGTCTAAATGAAAAAGAGCCATGATCAAGAAGTGAATTATTCTGCCGAGTCACCAAGCATAAACAGGAAGCTTATTAATATAGTGAGAAGAAAAAAACATTAAAAAATTTAATTTGCCTCTACGCCTATAGATAGCCCAATAAGTATTTTTGTATGTCCGAAATCTGCCCTAAATTGGCAGGAATTACTCTACTCTTAATTAATTTCACGATCTTTTCAAAGGTAAATATTTTTAAATTTTAGATTCCAGATAAATGATTTTTCTCATCTAATAGATAAATATAAATTTTTAAAACAGATACTTGGAGACAAGGGTGTACTGATTGTACTACTATTTTTTTGAGTCGTTTTTGGCCTCTGAGATCAAATCGACTCCGTCCATATTTATTTAAATTATTATTATCGAATATAATTTAAATATCTTTTATCTCTCAAAACGAGGGGCGAACCATTGATTTCTAGATCATTTGAGCAAGACCTCTGGTAAGGCAGAGGCACGTTGCAGGATGATTTTAAATTTAAAAAAATATATAGCTAAAACGTACAAAATTTAAAAAAGTGATTTTATTTAAAATGGACTAAAAGGAGGAAAATAACTTTTTGGATAAAATTAATTAATATTTTCTCTTTTTAGTGCATTTTAAATAAAATCACTTTTTTGTACATTTTACCATTTTTTTTTTCAACAATAAAAATTAAAATAAATTTTTTTAGTGTTTTTCGTTTTTTTTTGTTTTTTTTTTTTTTTTATAATAGATACAAAAATTTTTTTTGAACAAAAGTTGTTCAAGTTAAAGAAAATTTTTGGTTTTGAATTTCAAATGAAGTAGTCCTTTAAAAGTGTCTGTTTTTTTTTTTTTTAAGTCTTTCGGTATTTGAGACCATTTAGACTCCTTTCTTATTTATTTAAATTAATTGGAAGTTAATATAATTTAAATAAATTTTTATCGCTTAGGACGGGAAGTGAATCATTAACCTTTGGTACAGCTCTGCACCAAGACACAGGGCAAAAAATGACTATATTTGTTTCGTTTTCCAATAATGCCATCTGAACTAAATCTATATATAACAAAATTTCAGATCTCAAATTCATCGGGAAGTGTTTTAAAAATTGGCTAGGATATATTGTCCAAATAGATATACAAAGCAAATTAAATAAAAGCGTTTAAAGAAAATTTCATTTTCCATTTATTATCAAGTGTTTCTTTTGAATAATAAAAAAAAAAAGGTGGGGTTTAAAAAATAATGAACTAAATAAATGTTATTTTTATTTTGTAAGCTGAAATGAGATTTTTTCTTTCTTCGAAAAGGTTATCCTCTCACTCTCAAATCAACTCGATTGTTTCTAATAATATAATGGTATATTATTAAAAAAAAAAAAATGAAAAAACCGGATAATAGGTGTAGGTGTATATTTATGAAATGTTAATCAAGATTATAGGTTGATAAAGAATTAATTTAAAAAATATGAATATTATTAAAAGCAGTTTTTTTTTTTTTTTTTTTTTAACAGTTAATAAAGAAGGAAAATTTTAAAATAAATGCTTTTCAAAGAAAAGTAAATAAATACTGATTAAATTTTTTCTTCTTAAAAAGGAATAATATCTAATTTATTTCTATAAACCCAAGGAATTGTCAATTATAAATAAGGAATAGAATAACGTTAGTGAAATACTGAAATATATTGTCCAGACAGAGAGACAAAGTAAGTTAATTACTGAAATACTCTATTAATGTTTGAGATATAAGGAAAAATATTTTTTCCTCCACCGGTTAACTATCTTTATAGCTCCGGATTTTTTTTTTTTGTTTAAACTGCTCCCTTGAGGCAAGCTTCTCTAGTGATTAGTAAAAAGAAAGTTGTTGAGGGACTGCAAAAATAACATGATTACTAGCGTCTAACGTACTTGAGTAAATGATATGATATTAAATTACATCAAATACGTTAGTCAGGTAATAAATTAAAAATTTTCTTCGAAATCAAATTGTTTGATTTATATATTGGCAGATGATTTAAATAAATTTTATCGCGCAAGAAGTGAACCTCTGATCTTTAAAACAGAAGTCTCCTTTTCTAATGGAGAGGGGATATTGAAATATTAATATTATACATTTGAACATGTTTATTGTCATCCCTCTACATCCAAAAGGGTGTGGCTTTAATTTCTTGGCCTTTACTCAACAAAATATACTTACGTTCAAGGATATTTAATTTTCATTTTGAAAGATTTCTTCATAAATTTAAATTTTATATTCGAATATTCAAATATTTTAATACCAAACGGAGAGATTTTAAATTTTGCAAATGCCATTTGTGTTTGAGCACTCTTTTCATAGGATCCGAGGTTATCGGGAATATTTTTTTTTTTGAGGGCCACCCGACATCCGTCGTCCCCATCCGATGATTAGACCCGATTCACGAAGTTAGACCAATTGCAAATGGAAAACGCTCGATTGCAATAGCAATTAGGTCAATGCCAGGATGTGCTATCTATTTCTAATTAAGAGAGCCATGACATTTTCCAATAATTTTGAACATTCTTCAAGTTAAAACCACTGCACTTACCCCAAGGTGGTCATGTTGCAAAAAAAAAGAAATAAATTTATTCCATTCACGTACGTCATCATCATTCTTTTGAATTTGAAAACAAAACTTTCTTTCTCTTCTCTATTGATAAAAAAAATTAACATCGGTCAAGAATAATTTTAACACATCCATTGGCTAATTTGATTATTATTGATTGCAAAAATAAATTTACCTTTTTTTCATAAAAAGAGATTTCTACAGAAATTTCTCAAGAAAAAGCGTTTCTTTTCTCTATAAACAAAAGCGTCTTGGGGAGGTGAATTTCACAATTTTTTTAATAATTATTTATTAAGGAGAAAAATAATAAACAACTATAATCAAGGTAGCATTCTTCCCTGAGACTTGTTTTTTTTTTTTCCAAAGCAAGTGCAGTCCAAGCTTTCACTAAATACTGACTGCATTGTAGTGATGCATTCACTTGGCGATCAGAGGTTATATAAGAAAACTGAAAGAACTCTCTTTGCAGGAGACCTGGCTCTCGATGGCCTGGGGGACTGCAAAACCGCTTAAAACCAGATTGTGGCGGCCAGTGGACCCTACCTCCGCAAATAATGATGGTTTCATGATATTATCAGTGTCACCTCAATGAACAAATTAATCTCATCTCAATATAATAATACAACCTATATATAACATAATAATTTTCGAAATTTTTTATTAGTTAATTTTCAAATGAATAATAAAACAAAAAAAAAAAAAGAAGCATATTCATATTTAGAATCATTCATATATGAAATTTCAGTCCGTAAATGAGTCCTTTTTCATAGCTAAAAAATTCGGGTAAATAGGACAAGGTTATTATAAAATAAATTTTTTGATATTATAACAATAATAAAAATAATATTAAGTAATCATGTAAAAATATTTGATTTTACTGTTTTTTTTTAATTAATATGACTTCTTCCATTTTTTTAAAGTTTTTTTCAACATCTGAGGCCATTTAGACTCCGTCCTTAATTATACCAATTGGAAGCCAAAATAATATATGCAATAAATAAATTTTTATCGCTCAGAACGGAACGGAAGCGAACCACTGACCTTTGGTGAAGCAAGACCTTTACCTCTGCACCAAGGGACAGGGCATCTTCTTCCATTAATTGCTCTTTTTTTTAACTCTTAAGATGATCCATTCAAAGACTCGAAATGTCAAAATGGAGAACTGATACTGAATAAATGATTTTATAATTAAAAAACTAACATCATATATGCATTTAAATGGTTAGTACAATTTTTGAACTAATAATTAATTTTTTTAAATAAATTAAACTTTTGAAATTTGTTAAAATATAAAATTTCAGCCTCGTTTTTTCGTTTTTGAAAAATCTTGTTCAGAGAGAGGAAGAGAGAGAGAGACCCATTTTTTTTAGTCTAAGAAAACGTTAAAACATGTATTTCTGTTGAAATCTTGACATCGAATTTTTTTGCGATCGCAATACTTTCTCACTATATATCCGAAATTGAAACAAAAGCATTTTCCAAAATGCACAAGCTTCAAAATAAATGTATTAAAAAAAGTAAAAGTAACTTTTATTTTATTTTCACATTAATTTTTGTAATTTATGCTTTAGTTATTACTGTAATTTTGAGTCTTAATTATTGCTTTGATTTTTATTTATTATTCCTTTTCAAGTAAATTATTATTTTACTTTTTTTTTTTGACTTAATTATTGTTTATAAAGCTAATGTGCCCCCACTCCGAGGACAAGAGGTTAAAGCTATTGACAAATATCAATAATGATAATCTTTAAAGCCTAGAGGTGTGGATTCGGATCCCAGGCAATCGGCTGAAAATTTTGCCCACCGTTAACTACCAAATAAATAAGGGCATGAACTTAAAATCAAAATTTATTTTTTATATAATTTTTCAAATTTTAAATAAATGTTATAATTAAATCTCAAATTTAAATTATTATTTATTATATTGGAATATTAATTAAATTAATTATTAATTATCATGGAAATTTACGATAGAAGCTTAAAAATAAAATTTCATAAAAAACCATTAATTCCTCTCCATCCGTTGATTAAAAATAAATAATTCGTGGTTTGGTCTTCGGGCTTGCTTTAAAGAAGAGCAACGCCTACCAAGATCAGTGTCAATAAGCAAGGCCAAACACTGCTGAACCTCGGATAGGTGGCCTTCGAGAAATAAGAGTGTTGAACGTCCCCCGGAAGCCATCGGTACTTATTTTCAAATGATATATATGTATATCTTAAGTCAAAAGGGCCTCAGAAGCTAAAATTAAAAAATAATTCGAGATTTGTTCAAAATATCAAAAAGACCAAATTTGTATTATTGCATTATCTTTTTAGGAAAAAAAAAAAAAATTATAGGCAGTATCTTATGACATAAATTAAAATTTGACAAATTTTCCTTATTACTTCAAGACGATTTATTGTTGTTGATTTAAGTATTTGAATAATAATTTTTTTTTTAAATATATATATATAATGATTGAGCTATTAAATTTAAAAAAATAATATATTGCACATGTAAGGAAATTGAAATTTAATTAAAGAGATTAAATCATTAGATTCCTAAAGAGGCTTTACTAAAGATTAAAAAAAAAAATTTACTTCAGAGTTTTTGTAAAAATAATTTATTTTTAACGAAAAAAGATCTCGAAATTTTATTATATTAGTGGACTATTATTACTGGGAAAAGAAAAATTTGATAAAAATTCCTCACATCAATGTAGATGAGAGTTTTTTACTTAAGATCGGCTACCCAGTTATAAGAATAAGAATAAGAGTTAAAATGAACAAAATTCCAGTGTGAAAAAACCAAGCAAAAAAAAAAAAATATTTCATATGAAAATAAGCAATTAGCGAGTTGAAAATTTTACGATTATTGCCTTTTATGAATTTATTTTAGTTATTAAAACTTTTTAATTAGAAAATTAGTGTCAAAATTAGTTATTTCTAAATTTACTCTAAAATATTTAAGTAATATATTTTTTTTCTAAACCTGATTCTCAAATTATGAATGAATAAAAAAGTTGGAAAATAACCCAGTATAAACATATTATTAAAGAAATTTATTTATAGTTCTTAAATATGAATATTTCATTGATCAATTCAGTGCGCCGTATAGGCCCACCTAATGGGAACTTTGTTTATTGAACCGAGACACACATATCAAAACTAGCCGGCCCCTTCGAAATCAACTATTTCTGTATTATTTATTTCTACAAGTTAATTAATTCCATATTTATTCCCTTCTGGGAATTTAAACAGAAATCGCGTGTGAAGTTTGAGAGTACGCTATCGCCTACTCCACGCAGTATTCATAACATTTCCTTTGAAACATGGTCTGTACATATATAATAATTTTTTATTAAATAATATTTATAATTCCTAATGATAAAAAAAAAAATATTTAATTAATAAATCTTGTTATCTTAAGTTTTTATTGTAAAGGATTTGATATGAAAACTCTAAATGACTTAAGTATAATCTCATTAATAAATATCCCTCTATGTCTTTATAAGGCAAGAAATTTGAGGGACTCGGAAAAAAATTCTTGATATAAATAAAAATAAATCTATCCTTGATTTCGGAAGAAAATTAATTAAAAAATAGAATATTTATTAGGCTTTGGTAGCTTCCTATTAATTAATTAGAAAAAAGATTATAGGGTATTTATCGTCCTTGTCTGTTTGTTTTTTTTTTATCATTAATATTTCAAGGTAAAAAGTGAATACACCCTATTTTGCAAGGATTTTATAAAGTTGGCGAAATGGGTAATTGTTGATGAAATGATCACGAGTAAATTATGAAAGATCTGAAATGTTTTGGCTCATTCATTGTTCAAGTTGTAATGAATAAGAGTAAATAGATTCGCTGACGCCAGTAGATAATAGGCGCCAGAAAAGTTTTGCACTAGTGGCCTTACTACTGGTGTCAGTAGCTATTTACCTAAAAAGTTTGCTCTTTGCAATAAAATAAGCTATTCTTTATTTTTATAGGACAGCTTATAATAATGTCATTGAGTTACAATTTTGTATTTCCTTTAAGCAGCAAATAGCGAGGTCCGTTTTGGAACAAATTTTCGCAAAATGCGAATGCGATATAGAGTCCAGTTTTCAGTTCACAACTTTAATTATGTTTATATATTTCTATCTTGTAAATAATTGTCTTCAAACAAAAAACTTATTAACTAAATACTTTCAAACTAACTAATTAACTAAATATTTTCAAACACTTTAAAAAAAATATAGAAAGGCTTTTGAAAAGGGGTACTAATTTGTTTGCCAAAAAGCTAAATAATTATTAAATATACTATCCGTCCCAAAAGTAATGCTATCTTTTGTTTCATCTTAAAGGTTAATTAGGAACGTTACATAAAAATAGTAAAATTCATTGTTGTTAAACATTTTGAAATTTGATTTTCATGTTTCTCTCCTAATCATCTATTAAGATAAAATAAAAGATAGCGTTTGTACACTTACATTTGAGACGGATGATATATATTATTAAATGGAGGATTTAGCCCCGGGCCGCAACTAAACTTTTCCTGGACACGACAAGCTTTTGGGAATGAACAATTAAAAGAGTTAATTTTTCTTAAATGTTTTACCACATAGTCATAATAAATGGTGGGAATAAATTTCTTTCCACAAATAAATTATAAAGTAGTCAAAGAACCAAATTTAATTGAGAAAGTAAAACGTTATTAAAAATATATATCTTTTAATAAAAAAAGTAAAATTATTTTCACTTTTTTAATATGTCAAATAATATTCATTAATTTATTTATGAATTATGGAATACTAAAAAAGGAGATATTGATAATACTATTGATAATACTATTACCTAAAAGAGGGAAAAGGTAAAGTCTTATGAGTCTTTGCCCTTACAATTGCAGGCCCATTTCTTTATTTGTAATCCATGCAGATTATAATAAATAATCTTCCGAATTCGCCTTTTACTTCTCAAACTAGTAGTTCTTTTTATGAATTAAAATATGTTATGCTATTCTGCACACGCCCTTGACCTAAGCTTTCATTTAGTGAAAATCTTAGAAGAGTTTCCTCGAAGAATAACCGATGAATTCGAACGAATACATAAAATTTTATTAAATATATATATATATATATATATATATATATATATATCACTTAAATTTTTCTACTTCCCTTAATTAAAAAATTGGGGTAAAAAAATCGTTTGTGATTTTTTTTAGTCTTTCGGCATCTGGGGCTATTTAGATTCCGTCCTATTTTATTTATATTGATAGCCAATGTAATATAATATAGGCGATAATAATTCAACACATAGTTAAAGATAATTTTTAACTTAAAATACAAATTAAAAAATTGTAAAAATATATATTTTATAGGATAAAAAAATTAAATAACATGTTATTTTTTGATTTGATTTTATTTATTTTAATTCTGCCCAAAGAAGCATAGATCCGAACTGCCTTGCTGCTGGAAATTTCTTTTGGGTCGGCGTTTTGGGGAATCGGGTGACCGACCGTTGACAAATACTTAAAATCTTTAGCTGTCTCAATAATGTAAACTCCCCTCTCCAAGCGTTCTTGTTCTTTTAGCAGTGGATTACTAATATTTATTATATGTATTTTTTTTAAAGAGATGAATAAATGAGGGTCTATTTTGGGTTTTAACCTCTCCTGGCCTCTCATACTAAGAGAAAGTTGTGTGATGTGCGGCCTTCACACCAGATTTTTCTCTAACAAATGGAAAATTGGGAATGGGGAAAACCATTTATTACTCTTTTTAATATTTAAATATTTGGTTTAGGTGTTTCTTGGTAGGCTGTCAGTAGAATATTTATTAGATTTATTTTTTATTAACTGTCTGAGGTCTAGAAACTATTGTTTAATAAACTATTGATTGTTCGTATGAATGAATATTTATTTGGTACGGATGATTATAAAGTCATCCTGTACTCTGACAACTCTACAAAGAAGGCACTTACTTTCTAAGAAATCAGCAAACTCAAGGACCTAGATTCGAACCCCGGCCTGGTGACCTGTTTGCAATCATTTGCCAATTGCACCCTAACACCTCAATTTCATTTCAAAAATTAGAAACTAACAAGCAGGTATGTTGATCAATTTCCTGATTAAAATTAAGTTTATAAAAATAATAATTAGTATTTATTTTATAATTTGCAATTGCATGCTTATTACTTCAGGGAGAATTTTTTAGCGTGGGTGTGTGAAAATGAAATTTAGTTTGTGAGAAAATTTTATATTTTATAAATATATTTTTTAAATAGGGAAGGGATCAAACGAAAATATTTTCAATTTAAAGCCTATGAAAATTTTATTGTATTTCTAATTAATTTTTAATTAATTAATTAAATTTTCTAAGCACAGAGGACGTGGGTTCCATTTTATTCAAAAATTTAGAACATTTGACCAAAAAAAAAAAAAAAAAAAAAAAAAATGGATTGAATTAAAAATTGATCTCTGAATGGTTGGAAAAGATAATTTCCTTTTTTTAATTTTAATAATTTTCCATTAATAAAGAAAGTATATATCGACCCATGTAATGGAATTTGATCAAAAGAAAAAACGATAGAAATAAGATATGAAATCGGATTAGCACATGGGAGTCGAGAATGGTTAGATAAAGGAAGATCATGTTGACATTTTATTGACTATAATTTTTTCGCATGAAAATATTTTAATAAAATTTGTTTTTGACACCTATTATAAATTAGGCATTTTTTTAGAATAAAAAAATATTATTTAATTAAAAAATATAATAACTCGTGACCTTTGGAGAGAGAGTTAACCCTAATACATACTTTGTGTGCGTCACTGATTTTCTGAAGAAAGAGAAGAAATATTATTTATTTATTGTTTTAACATTATGCTGACGTCAGAGAATCGTATCGAATTTTGTAAAATTACACATTAAAAAGTCTCGAAATTAAATAATTCTTTTACAGAGTAATATATTTACGTTAGCAACCATATTTATAAAAATGTTACCAAGCTTTTTGAAAGATATCCAATTAATATTTTAAATAATCGTTTCTAAGTCAATAAATCTATCAGCAAACCAAATCATTTGGTTTTAAAATAAAAGTCAATAGACCTTACCTATTAAGAT
>JAAAKE020120940.1:0-15446 GCA_010014785.2 Anisolabis maritima | reverse complement strand
ATCTCAAGTCACAAGAAAAGCTATCGATGTAATTGAGAGTTAGATACCCTAAACAAAAAAAAAAAAAAAACTTTAAAAATTGTATTTAAATTGTTTAAAAAAATGACATGGCTATTAAAATATTTATTTTTTAATAGTCCGGTTTTTTTCATATAGCTAAGTTTTCAACTAAAGTTTTTTTTCATGTTTAGTTAACTAACTACTAAATTTGAAAAAATTGAGAGATATTAGCATAAAAATCATTTTCCTCAATTTCAACTTTCATAACGCGAGTTTTAGATTGCTTTAAAAATTACGTTGATTTTAGGTTTTATTTTTTATTACTTTTTGTTTGTTATGGAAAAATGTAAAAAATATGAAATATCTAGAAAATAAAAATCTACATATTTATTTTTTTCTGATTTTTTGGTGGGAAATGCTTATTAAAATTTTTTTTTAAATTTTTTCAAGCAAATTGAATTCTGTCATTATTTATTTCAAAATAAATCCATAATTTTCAAAGAGGTAGTTCATTAGTTTTCTGAAATTTTACAAGATTTAAAATATCGTGTCTTTGGACTAAAAAATTTTCACTGACTGAAAGAAAATTTTTCCTGTAATAAAAAATCCATTCTCTCATTTATCTTCATCTCGTGTTCTCAAGAAATTAATCTTTTTTTTTTTTTAGTGTATACTCTAGCTTAGGTACTCTTTTATGCTTATTTTTCCCGACCAGTCTCAAAATTTTATCTTCCATCCTGTCATCCGCCCCCTTGTTTTTTCCATGTTTTCTTCCAAAGCTTAGAGCTCAAGGCGCTGCTTAACAACCGATAAATCCACCCCTGTACTCTTCTATATTGAATAAAAAATTTAAAAGGATATCAAAACATGAGTTTTTTATCTAAATTCAATTTATCATAAAATAATTGTTCAAATCAATAGCAATGCACCACAGTGTGACACTAATTACACTATTTATTATTTGCGATAGTATCTATTAAAGCTCTAATGGATGTTAAAGTGCCTATTAACCTTCTTTGGCTCGATGTTTAGCTAATTATCCAAATTAGGCGATAGGGTGGGAGTCCCTAAAGGCGGCTTATATTGTAGCTGGAGTCTTGAGTTCGAGCTCCGGCTGACTCTGTTCCTGAGAGACATGTTGCGGGATTTTCAAGCCCTTGCGTAATTTATAGATCCGGAAGGTGGTTCCAAGTTGGTACCACAGGTCTCCCTCAGGAATTGCTTGCCTCCTTCTTCTTGGTGCAGAAATTACCTGCTTGGGGTTGTTAATAACGCCCCAAAAGGCATTCAATTGACTAAACGATTCGCTTCAATCACATAAAATTTCATCTCAATTTACCATCGCTAATTCAATTATAGTTTTTTTTTTCTTTTTTTTTTTATGAATTAATTATATTTAAAAATGTGTCTAGAGGTTTGAATTTCTGACTCTGACAAGCTTAGTACTTATTATCAATTAGGAATTCGTTAAACAATTTATCACGCGCTCTATGATTGGAAATCCAATTATTGGATGTTTTTTTTTTTTTTTTTTTTTTTTAATTTAAATATATATAACTTAGTAGAGAAGAATTTATCTCATTCAGTATTCACATGAGATGTGGTATAGGTATAAAATTCATCAGTTGGCTGACTTAGTCCAATAATCATAAAAAATAATTTTTTTTTATATATGTCGCAATTTCTTTGAAATGGTGCTAAAACTTGGCACCTAATGTTGGAAATAAATTTTTAATTAAATTTGCTACTTTTTTTTTTTATATTAATACACTTAACAAAAAAAAAAAAAACCTAATAAACTTACAAAATTAAGAATGAAAGGTCATGACGAGTTTTTGTTATTTCCTTTTTTTTTTCAGAATATGAATTATTAAAAAAATAAGAGAAAGTGAAAAATTATTTTATTTCTATTCCTCTTGAATTTTATCAGAATTAATGAAATTTTTTATTTATTAGATAGAAAAATATTCTTTGTAACAAATTTAGAATTTATATTTGACAAGGGTCAAATAAAAATTCAATTTCTCGAACCCATTATTTTCATATGCTCGCGTTTTTTTCTTTTTTTTTTTTTTAATTATTACAATTATAACCACAATTAAAAGATTTACAAAAAAAAAATATGCATTTCTATAATAACTTTTACAGAATTAATTCATAATGAAAGAGATATAGAATGGAAGCTTGAGGCCACCTCACTGGTGAATATGACGATGGCGATCACAAGTGAGAAGTCTTCCAAGTCACCCAAGCTAAGACTTCTCTCTCTCTCTCTTTCTATATTCCAGATTTCTCCCTTCCCAAATCTACAGCTGTTCAACAACCGGCTGGATCTATCTCACCGTCACATCTTTAATTTTATATCCCCGAATCACGAAACAAAGCAAAGACAAAGAAAAGTGCAAACATCTGATGTAACTTAACAGCACATCACAAAACTTTCTCTTATTTAATATTTCGTTTGCTTTTTTACCTTCTCATATGCATAGTATAATGAAAGTATTGTAATCGTCCAAAAAGTTTTTGATTGTTCTTGACGTTTTGGACTGATAAAAAATATTGTTCGAAATTTGTCTATTCGGTCGAATTATGTATGAACATACTTGAGTACTCTTTAATGTAGATCAACCAAATTTTCGTCTACCAATTTAGGCTATTTCCACCACTCAGAAGTGGTATGTTTTACCTATTATTAAATTTAGTATTTTCGGATCTTATCTTGGTCTTCTAATTATCTATTAAAAAGAAACAAAAGTTACAGGGTGCCCAATTACTTTTGAGGTATGTGAAAGAAGAACTTTCCTGATATAGGTTTCTGTCTTTGACCACAAAAAATAGTATTCTAAAACTGAGAAGGCCAAAAACATAACATCTTAGGCCACAATTTGCTTTCCCAGCTTTGCCTTTAATGAAGGGTAAAGACAACGCTCTTTTTCTCCCTCTGAGAGCGATCGCAGTAAAGATAAAAATATAATTTATAATTCTTTGAAATTTTTTATTAAGTTGTATATATATTTTTTCAATATACTTTTATTAAAAATTCCTCCTGATGAAGTGAGTGATTTTGCGCTTGAGAAATCAGTTGAAAATTAAATTATCTTTTATTTATTCTCTCGTTGACTGTACCGTCTCTCTTAGTCATGAATAATATTTCCTTTTGCAATATACTGTACACTTTTATTATTAATTAAAAAAAAGGTTATTTTCAAAGGACCTCATATGAATAACAATCCAGTAAAATAAATGGGTTCTTTAATTTAAAATTAACTTAAAAAAAAATAATAAAGAAATATATATTTTTATTCCATGTTTTTTTCTTTTAAATAGAAATCAAATATGAAATAATTTTTACTTTAATCTCTCATATTATAAGTGAAATTTTGGATTTTTTTTTTTTGTAGTTTTGAATATAGGTCAATATAAAAAAATAAATGAAATTAGCATAGTAAACGAGTTGACTATTTTTAAATAGTTGTAATAAAAATAATCATACAATTATATTTGAATATATGATATGAACGGGCTTTAGTTAGGTTCGTCACAGATGAAAATGACCCGACCCGGACTGCAGTTGGTTGCTTGTTTTTCTCCGTTGATGTTTCTATCTGCACAATGGAGATTTACCGCAGCAGACACTTGTTTCCTGGGATGAGGAGGAGGATTAAAGCTCCCAAGTTCAAGTTTCGACAACTTGAACAACTCGCTGTCTTGAGCATCCTTTACCTTCCAGAACTGCCGAACAGAATTAAATCTTAATGTGACGGCTTCCGATAGTTTAATTTAAGGGCCAACTTGCTATAAATTGCTATTTTATTACAGTCAATTGATCATATTGTTTGCGTTTCTTAATTAATATCGCTCCATCTTTATTAAAATTTCTTAATTTATAATAAATTACTTTGAATATTATTTCTATATAAAGTTTTTTTTTTCTTCATTTATTTATTGACTCTTGGCGTAGCCTCTGGTTTCATAAAATTCGATAAAATTTATTAAATATATATAACTGTTATTTAATTAAAATAAATATAGACAAATAATAATTATCCCTAATTTACATTTATAAGCATATCGCATATTTCTGCCTAAAGTCAAAACAACATTCACCATACGTAATTTCGAATTACAGTGTAGCCCAGGGGTGGGAAATTTTAAATGAAAGGCCATATTCATTTTCAGAAATAGAGGAAAGGCTGCATCGATCCTTCGAATAACAACTAACGATGTAAAATATACTAATATTCTCATCATGATACAGCCACCATATTATATATCAATACAAAAATTTAAAAAAAAATATATAATTATAATAATAATAAGGGACGTTAATAAGAACGCCTTATAAACTATGAAGAGCATAATTAGACATATGTACACATTTTATATTTTATATGTATTTTTCTACATTAAAATATACATCAACTGTTCCTGTTACTCATTATCTTATACATTGGTGTTATTAATAAAAGCCGAAACGTTTCACATTTTGGAGAGGCTATCCCACTAGCTGATTTCCTCTCTTTTCACACTTTTCTGATCTATGGACGGACAGCCATCTATCTTATCTTGAAGATTTATTTTAACTTTTTTTAAAAGTGAAATGAAATAAAAAAAATAAAATAAAATTTTTCTGGTATATAGTTGTATAGTACGATAAAAGTATAATTTTTAAATTAAGATGAAAACCAGTCAGCCAAGAGAAATTAACTTTTTTTCCATTTACTAGAGACCTCGCAAACAAACACAAATGACATGTAAAAATAAAAAATCGGCAAACATTAATGTCTTTAATTTTGTCAAAAAATAATATCTTATACATCTATAATTTCCGTTTGACATTTGATTGTCCTGAAGAAGAGTGCTATCAGCGCTCGAAATTTTGACAACAAAATAAAATTTATTTATTTCTCCTTGGCTTTTTATATCAATAAAATTTAAAATTAATATTTTTTTTTAGTCTTTTTCTGCAACTGAGGCTATTTAGACTCCGTTCTTATTTATTTAAATTAATTAGTAGCCAATATATAAAAAATAATTTTAATAAGAAATCTTGGGAGAGTTGCTATATTTATTATTATTATTATTAGCAGGTGTTAGACAAGCTCTAGAATTAGCTTTTCTTAAGGTTCTTTGAGTGGAGGCAAACAACACAATAACAAAATTTATAGGGATTTTGTGAATTGATTTAATTTTGTATTTTAATATTAAAATTACAAAAAATTTACCAAATAAAGATTAAATTTAAACGCAATAAATTACCTTAAGGGTTAGACACCTTTAATAACTTATAATAGCATCGACATTTAACATTAATAGTGAAAACACCTTCTAAATTAATCCAATTTTTATTTTCGTTAAATTTACTTACGTACTTTTTAAGGGGAGACTTATAATTTAATTCAAAAAAAAAAAAAATTACCCCTAATTAAAGCTAGTAACACCTTTAAAAATATAAAGAAAGGATTATTTGAAAAGTTATTGTAATTACCATTTTTTATATCCCCTTTTTATTTTTTTTATTTTTTGTTAAATTTCACATGCACCTGACCTCTTTAATATTAAAATATGTAAATGTGTTATTGAAACGCAAAAGAGATGTTAGAAAAAAATTAAAAATTAATAAATTATATAAATACATCTAAAAATCACCAATCTTTTTTTGAAATTATATTTTTTTAAGGAGAAACGATTAAATAAAGTTACACAATATAAAAATGTAAGTTTATTAAAAAAAAAAAAAAAAAAAAAAGGAAAAAATGAACATTACCTCTTTTATAGAATACTTTTAATATAAATCCATATAAAAAATTTTATTAGAAATGATATTCTCATTCATCTTGAATGATTCCTTGAAGGGCCGTATTCAGAATATTTTTTCTGGAAGCAAGGGGAATTTCTAAAGAATAAATTTAAATCAATATGTATATAAATATGATTAAATATTGCTCTACTAATTATGATTAAGTTTTATTCGATATAATATTGTAACAAACTTGATAAATACACTAGGGACTGCACGTATTCATTGAAAATGTGTGAAGGGCCTTATTTAGTTCAGGAATATATAAGACTGAATAAAAGCCTCCCACACAATTTTTACTTAAAATAATATTATTATTAAAAAATAATTATGAATATCCTAGTTATAAATCATTTCTAGTCCTAGTTTAAAATAAGTCCTAAAGAATAGAAAATAATATTTCTTGATAATTCAGGGTTTAAAATTTTATTTAACACTAGATTTTCCTTTCTATTATATTTTTGTTTTTTATTTTTTATTTTTTTTTGACTTTGGCTCTGATTTCATGTATCATCTTATTCCAACTCTTACTTACTTACTACTATTTTTATTCTCTTATCTAATTATAGTTCTAATTTCAATGAGGCTCTTTTCACCAACATAATCTATTCTAATGAGGTTGTAATAGTTGAGAAGAGGCTCTCTTAGTGCTCTCCTTTTGGAAAAATATCTCAGTGAGAAAACATGTCTGTTAACATTAGTAAAAATATCCTAATTCCTGTTTCATTTGAATGGTATCTGGAATTTCTAGGATTGAATGCCACCCAATAGAAAAGTAGATTTATTAAATTTCACTACCTTTAAAGTACAAAAAATATATTATTGTAAAAATGTAAATAATTATCAGAGAAGAATGAGCCGATGTTTGAGGTGGCGAAGGGAAGTAAAGAAGTGAAGGGCCTCTAACTCCATAAAAAAAGTGCACCAGGAATGGGCCATTGAGCCCGAAACTGGTGATGGGATCTGATGAGTTCCAACAGTGCACGATACACGTGCAGGGGTAACCAATCGGGAATGATTTTTTTTAGGATTTCAGGGTTTTTATGCCTTTAATTAAAGGCGTTTCCCTCAAAAAAGAAAAAAAATATATAATTATCATGAAAAGTTATTACTAATTAATAGAAAAAATTTGCTCCTTTAAAAATCCTAATCCTTTGAAAAAAATTTAGAATGATTACTTGCTACCAGACTATGAAATTTCTTCTGTCGGCGTGACTGCTTTCCCATAAAGAAAATATAATCGTTCCAATTTACTTAAAATTCAGACTCTTTTTGAAAGTCTTCTTATTTAATATTCTTCTACTAATTGGTTTCTCTCTTAGAATAATAAATTCCAATCAATAATATTTATCTTTGATAGAAAACAATTAATTTTTTTCTCTTATGCCCCCTTGGAAAAATTCAATTTTAAGATTTTCTTTTTCGAATGAATAGAATGCCTTAAAAAAAAAAAAGAGATGAAACAAAAAACAAACAAACAAAAAACATGGCAACTTCCTTTTAGGGTTCATTTATAATTTCTTCCTTTCTCGCATAAAATTTCAACATCGTTATGATGATCCTTATAAAATTATTCTAAAATCTTCGTAACATCTATCGAATACAAAATGTAAATGAAAGCCTAATAATCCATTTGTTGATAATTTTGTCAAGAATATCTTTATCCTGAGTTGTCTGGCATTATTTTATAGAAGACTTTAAAGAGTCGCTTGCTTCCAAACCAGATTAAGCCCGAGTGCAAACTTTAATATTAAAACGTAATCTAATCATTAAATGCTTCTTGCTTCTAAAGTGTGCCAGAAGCCAATGACTGTCTGATGTGTCAATTTTACGACAAAGTGACACCCCTTCTTGCATTTAAAACCAGTCCACGAAATAGATATATTCTTCCAGGGAGGTATAAAATATTTATATTAGATAATTAGCATTTGCTGCTTTAAAAGCTCGAGCAGGAATATAAAGAACACCTTCCGTCGACGTCATTTTGTCAACAGTCCTTTAGAAATAATAATATTCTCGATTGAAACTATTTTATTATTTTGTCGGTTGTAAAACATATAATAACATTTTATATAAATTTCATTTGGGAAATTTTATGAACTATCTTTTTTAAAATGCTTATCTAACTTATTAAATTAATACCGTATAAGAAATCGTTCATTCAACTTAAATTAATGGCTAAAAAGTCCACAAACTTTAATTAAGCAAGAAAATTATTGAAATTATAGGTCTATAATAAAAGATTTTACTCATTATTCTTTAGAATTTATTTATCGCCTTTCCATAACTGATAATTTAATTCCATTTTCTATTCTTCTATTTTATTATTACTATTTTTTTCGAATGGGCAACTCCTATTGTTCCACTCTTAAAACCGAATGAGAGTGTACGAATATGCGCTGATTATCAAATAATTGTGAACAAAATTATATTAGTTGAGCAATACCTGATTCCTAGAAAAGAATAAAATTTTGCAAAAATGAACGGTGGTAAGTATTTTGGCCTCCTTGGCTTAAGTAACTTACCCCCAGAACCCTGACTTAACAGAAACTTGTGATAGCTTTCTTTTATAGTGTTTTTATATATACCAAGGTATATATATAATTGGATTTCATTTTTTTAACACAATCTATAAGCTTAAAAAGTTTTTTTTTCTCTCTCTTAATTTAGAAGTTGTCATAAATACAAACAACAACAAAAATAAAATATAAACACTGCATTTGACTTATAATTCGTTAGAGCAATTATAACAAAACGAGAAAAGGTGCGATTTTAATATTGTTTTTGAGAACTTTTTTAAGTAGGATCTAGCGTTGTGGATTCCTGACTGGAGATCGGTGCTCGAAATATAGTTGAATTTTTTTGTCTTTTCAGCATCTAAGGCCATATCGACTATGAACAATTTTTATATAATATTTACGATACACTTATCCGGGTATATACACCAATTGGACTGTCTAGGATCCAAACACACATTCTTTAGATTTAAGGTTATCAATACATTTAACTTCTCAACCATGGGGATGAATTTTTAAATAAATTAAAATATTTATGTTAGAAGGTTTTTCAAGATTTATTCCATTCATATAAATAAATAAGTATATCTCGAAGCTGGTAATTTAAAGCCATATATTATTTTTAATAATTTTAATAATTTGTTGTGAGTTTATATTATTGTATTTTGTTGGTGGATCAAGCGGCCCTTGGAACCCGGGATCTCCAGCCTATCCGGGACATCGGTGTGCTTCCTTTGCACCAATCCACTAATATTCTCTTATAAAAAATTATTTTATTAAAAAAAAATATTTATGTATTGAGATAGGAATATGTCCGTTTATTATTAGATGAAGAAACATACAGCAAACACTCGATTAAAACGATATTCGAGTTAACATTAATTGAAACCCTCTTTTTATTTAACACTTGTAAAATTGGATTTAACACGGTCATAAAACATCTCTTCTCAAAAAATTTAAAAATTCCGCAAATTTTCTGAGTGCATAGTGCCAGCTGGCTGAGTGGCGAGCCAATCCAAAGCATAGTATAGAAAAATATTTTCAGGAAGACTTTTAGATGAATTAATTATAATATTTTACATTGATTTTTCTTTTAGATTTCGCTTTACACGGCAATTTATTAGGATTAATTAATTGTGTTAAGTGAGGGTTTTCTGTAGTGGCTGCTATACCAGCCTTATGGAAGTGATATTAGAATTACTTTTAAATGTGTCCGTCCAACCTTTTGGCTTGATTGGGCACATTTAAAGAATGTAAAATACACATACTAATTCTAACAATAGTTAAGAAAACATTTGCAAAATAATATATGATAAACTCCATGACTAGCTTAATTTCTCTTGTTCAGAATAGTTTTTATTTTTCAAACAAATATGAAACGAATTTCTTTTTCTTATTGAATTAACGCTGAACTGCATTCATTTCATAGCTGGGCCGTTCTAAATAGTGCTCAGAAGCAGGAAGATAGTTACTTCTCAAATTAGGACCATCTCGACTCAATCATTCAGTGATTTTTGAAATAAAGTAACAAAAATATGGTGTACATTAATTCGAAATAAATTGTAGGCAATCCAAGTGATCAACTCATTAAACTTTTCGATTAATTGCTCTAGAGCTCGTCTGAATCCCCATATGTTCATATTAATTTTAATATTTCCAAAGGATATTTAGAACTCGGTGGACTCTAAACGAACTCTGAAACAATAACTCAAAAAATTTATTAGTAAATTGGTGATTTGGGTTGTCTAACTTCTAACCATCAAACATGAATTTATTCCTCTATCAAGCTAAGCATCACCATTGTAAAATTTCCCACTTCCTGGTTACAGGGCTGAAAATGTTTAATTATTTTTTAATATGACAAAAAAAATAACTTCCTCTCATATTTTTACATAATATATATATATATGATATGATATGATTCACAATAAAAACTCAACGCTCAAGCTTTTCATTTTTATCAAGTTATTTATAAAATTTAATAATTAATTTCATTTCTAGTTTAATTGGTTATATATGAAAAAAAAAAAAACCTAAATAAAGGCAAAATAAGAAAAAAATCAAAAGTATATTTTTTTTAATGAAAATTAAAAACAAAACTTATTATTGATAAACTCTTTAATTAAATTCCAATTTCACATATACACTTAAAAAAAAAGTTTCTTGTTGATATTGATAGGCAATAAATGAAATTCTTTAGAATTTTTTTTTTTATTTTTTTTTTTTTTAATTAAGGAAATTATTTCATATCTTAAAAAAGAAAGTCTATTTTTTTTTTTTTGTTTTAAAAAGTTTTTAAGATATTTAACTCTCAAATTAAACATAATAGAAGTTTGTTGGGGGAAATAAAATGGCTGTAGAAAAGTTTGGAGCCTCCAGGATCTCCCGTTTCTTCCTTATTCGCTTGCTGCTTTTTATAGGAATTAATTTCATATTTTTTTTTTTTTTTTTTTTGAAATATATAGAGAAATAAGAATATAATATATAATATTCTCTGATATTTATTTTTAATAAATTTTTTTATCAAATAAATATTATCTAAGGAATTTTGTCACAAATTTGTTTGACGATGTTCAATAATATGAACCAGGTTTTTGACAGATATAACAAAATTTGAACGAATATGAATATTTTTTAAAATAAATTTAACAAAAGAATAAAATTGATAAAGTATTTATTTATTTTTTTGTCTCTTTCAGCATCTGAGGCCATATATTAGGTTGGTGCATAATTATTGGGGCTTTTTTTAAACAAATTTTATTCAACAAAAACAATAACAACATTTAACAAAAACATCTTTAAATGATTATTCCGGAGCACATTCACCATCTACTTCTATTACCGCTTCCCATTTGCTTGGCAGCCGGTCGATTCCACGGGCGAAGAAGTTGCTGTTAGAGGCAATCCACTCTTTGAAGGCGGCCACCAGTCATTCAAGTCGTTGTAAACTTTGCTCGCTAACCAATTCTTCAGCGATCGATTGACGCGTGGAAGAATATGGCGGATGAGGAAGAAGTTTCCCGTTTTTGTCCGGAATCCGCCACTGTTGTCATTCTACCAATAACAAATCCCGATTGAGATGATATCCCAGTGGGTGATTCCGCTATTGTCCAACCAAACACACCAGGGAGAGTTCTAGGGAGACTCATCCAGCCAATTTCCATACTTTTCCGAGCTTTTTGAGACGACGAACGATAGTCGAATGGCCCACATTGAAGTCTTGGGCCAATATTTTCATTGACAAGCTTTCATCCTCTTCCACTGCTGCCAAAAGTGCCTGGTCATCGAAATTTGTTGGTCGACCTCTTCCTTCTTCATCTACGAGGTTTGTATCGCCCGATTTGAACTTCTTGAACCATCTTTCAACTTGGCTTTTGCTGATTGTTCCTTCCCCAAAATGTTCGTTGAGATCACGAAATGACTGTACTGCATTCCAACCTTTCTCGAAGTGGTAAAGCATAACGAAAGCAAAGCGAATATGGATATAGATTTCACTAACTGAAAAGAGAGTTTTATTTTTATGAAAAAAAATTTAAAAAAAACGCCAATTTTTAAAGAAAAAAAAAGTCGCTAAAAAAAGACGCAAAAATCATGCACCAACCAATATGATCGTCCCAATGTTGTTAAAGTTGGGACTAATAGAACTAGTCAATTCCATTCTTCCTTTATCCTCCCTTGACTGGAACAACCTCCCTGCTACTTTCTTCCCTAATACTTACAATCTCCAATCTTTCAAATTCCATCTCAACAAGCAATTTTTAAAGTCCCCTCTCTCTCCTTCTGTTCTTCCCGGTTAGATCTGACCACAGGTCATTCTAGGTCCTTTGGATCTTATGCTTCCCTCTCACAAAAAAAAAAAAACTTTAAACAATTGCACATATATTTTAGTAACGATATGTATTATCCAGGAATTTATTTACACCAATTGGTATCCAATTTAAATCAATTTCCGTTGGACTGCCGAACCCTCAACCCTTGGCTTTTAAGGTTATCAAAATTGACAATGTCAAAATCTTTAATCTCTCGACCCAATGGGGGGTGGGGAGTTATTTATTTTATAAAATTGATCAATATAAAAATATTTGAAAATAAATAATTTTATAATTAAATACTTCAATGAAAAAAAAAATCAATAAAATCAAATAACCACACAGGTAAAAATTTACCCAAAGCTCACTTTTAACTGTACTAATTAATTAAAATAAAATTTATATTTACTCAAAGCGGAATAATTTTTAAATAAATAAAATTATTAGAATGGTTTAATTTAATAGCAGAAATATTTCGTTGGAATATTTTTAATTAGGATTTAATCAATCGTTTTTATTTTATATAAATAGGCCTAAATACGTATATACGTGTATAACAGATTTAAAAATCTGAATTTTATTATCTCTAATTCGGATCATTTCAAATATCCAATTTTTTTATGCTCAATCAATAATCATATAAAAATATATAAATACGAGAGCGTTTATTTATTACTCACGCAGCCTGTCAGTATTTAAATATTACACTCTATATTAATTTACCTGTAAATAAAAATCAATGAAGAAGCAGATTAGACAAGAAGATTGATTCAATTAATTTTCCTATGCTGAACCGATTCAGTTAAAATATTGCTACAAAAATTGTTCAATTGCCTTTCGTGGTAAATTATAAAAATTAAAGTCAGTTTTGGCTCTTTGACCGTGGAATCTTTTGTTGTTTTATTGAGGAATCGTATTTATTTACTAATTCACACTGGTCTTACAATTCAAACAAGCTACATCTTCTGCTATCAGGCACGTACCCTGAAAAATTATCCGAAGGAAGGAACCTGGACCTTTCAGAGGAGAGCCGGGCCTCAAGAGCCCTCCCCCTGGATAAGCTCCTATTTCATATCAGAAAGCTTTATGTAAAGTACTAAATAATCAAATTTTAAATCCTATAATCACAAGCATTTATTTTTTTATTCAAATCCATTTTAAATTCTAAGAATGGGCGGTGAATGGTCAGAGAGAAGAACAACCGCCACCAAGAACTATGTTGTCAAGCAAGGCCAAGCAGTGCTGAACCTTGGATAGGTGTAGAAACAAGGCTGTGGAATTCACAATGTAAGCCATCCATATGTGTTTATTTACATCTATTTACTAATATTGTAAACTCTAAATGAGCTTAGCTGCCAAAAATAATAAAAAAAAAAATAAATAAATAAAAATAAAAAATGAGAATTGTTAGATTCGGCAGAAGCGCTGTTTATAATAATCACAATAGTTCCTTTCCTTTGGACCAGAGATCAAGGCTTTGCTTCATGATCTATGGTTCGCTTCTCTGAGCGATAAAATTAAAATTATATTGGCTTCCATTTCATTTAAATAAATGTGGACGAAGATGGAGATTAGCCGAGAAGAAAATCAGTAAATCTTCTAATTCTTAGTTGAAGACAACACAAAATCATTTCATGGCAAAAATTTATCCAAGGAATGTGTCTCCTCCTGGGGAATGAAAAAGGAACCTATCCCAGTATGATCCAATAAAAGTTTTTTTTTTTTTTTTTAAGTCCTTTTTGGCATCTGAGACTCCGTCCTTATTTTTAAATTAATTAACTAAATTAATTGGTAGCCAATGTAATGTAAATAAATTTTTGTCGCTCAGGACGGAAAGCGAACCTCTGACCTTTGGAACGTGAAGTTAGAGCTCTAGCTCTGCACCAAGGGACAGGGTCCAATAAAAGTTACTCCCTATAGTAGCAACAACGAGTTAATTCGTGACACAAATAACTGAAGTATGAAGTGATTGATGGAGTCTATAAGGGCTCTAAACTTATATAGTATATAAGCCTGAAAGTTAATAATTTGTTATCATAAAATTTTTGATCATATATTTAATAGCATTAAGAGATTAATTCTAAAGGGAAGAAATTTAAAATTTATAAATCTTTTTGGAGATTGGGGAGAACAAAAGTAGGCTACCGCAAGTAATCTCAATCTAATTGAAAATTTTCATATGGCTTAATATTAATTAAAAATAGATTTTTTTAAATTTTTATTTTAATTTAAAAGAAAATATCACAATTTACTTTTATTGATATATAGGTGTAATAATCTCTTATAATGAACTAGAGCAAACAGAAATGAAAGATGACAATAATATCCTTTTATCAAGTCTGAAGGCTGGCTTATTTCAATAGCTAGCTAGTTAATTATACTTGAAACAATCGGCCCTGCCTTTGTTACATTAAAATATGGACACTTAAAAAAAGAATTGGATGTAATCGTATCGATTCCCCGAATTCTAGTGACATTTTCTAAATTTTCACCGACCCCCGTTGGGAATCCCTTGTTTTAGAATGAAATTGACCTGTCAGACAAAAGGTTAGTGCCTGGGTGATGGAAAGTGAATGAATGCAGGTGTCGGAGCGAAGGTAAAAAAAAAGTTCTGTGTATGTGTGTTTGAGTGTGTCTATATATGAGAAAGCGGAGAGAGAGAAAGAGAGAGTATGTGTGAGTGAGTGTCTGTGTGTATGAAGACATTTACGCCTCAACCCGACTCCGAAACTCATTGCTCTATGAGCCGTTTGATATTCGGGAAACGCACTCCGCCACTGCGGACTCTCACCCTCTCTTTTTGGGAAGGCAAGGGGTAAGGTGGATCACATGGCGACGTGACGTCAGAGGAGGGTAATCCCAGCAAAAGGGATGGGGCGATGCAACCCTTAAGTGTGTTAGACCTCCCAAGACAGCCCTGGAGCCCTAGAGCCTTTACAGCATCCCTTCTTCCTTCCTTCTCTCTGGTCCGTCACTCAAACCTCCTCCTTCTGCAGCCTCCCGATACACCTAATTCAATTTCGTATATCTTAGAGCATTTACTCCTTCAAGGGGAAAATTACGTTTAATTGGTAAATTTCGACTAGTTTCAACCCTATTGGATTTTAACTTTTATTTAATTTTTGATAAGTTATTAAAATCTGAGAATATAAATTCCACGACAAAGATATATTTTATTTTACTGTTTTCAACTGTGTCTAAAAATTCACATGAAGAATTTGTTGTTTTTTCAAATACATATTTGTTTTTTTTTTTTTTTTGAGGGAAAAGCCTTAAATTAAAGGCTTAAAAACCCTCAATCCTAACAAAAAAAATTATTCC
>JAAAKE020120918.1:0-13599 GCA_010014785.2 Anisolabis maritima | reverse complement strand
TTAATCGAAAAATTCATTAGTGAATTGATTTTTTAGGTTGCCAACCTTCCAGCAAGAAAAAACGAATGAATTTATATATCCTTTAATATAAGTATAAGGTAAATTTTCTATCAAAAAATTTTGGATAAATATATAAAAATAACTTATTTTTTTAATTAAAGGAAATTTAAAGATTCGTGGTGATATAATTATAATATATTCATTTGAAAATATTTCACTGGGTATCCCATCCTATAGCGGAGGTGATGGGTTTGATTCCCAGGTAGTCCGATAAATTAAATAAGCCTACATTAGAAACCAATTAATTTAAATAGATAAAGCTACAGCCAGAAGTCGGCTGGGTTTGAGGTGTATGTCTCTGTGCGCGAAAGCACCTCAGGTAAATAAAAGGGGATCCAGGTATACGATCCAAATGAAAAAAAATAAAATAAATTATTATATATATATATATATGAGCTTACCGAGTTACCGAAATTCTGGAAAACATCTTGGACTCATTCAAAGATTATGTTCACCAGTTGGGGTATGTGCAATAATGCAAATAAACAATAAACATAAATTGTGCAAAAATCTGAAATTGAATGATTGAATTGAAAATTGTGTACAAACTGATTTTGTTCTAAATGATATTTTAACCTTAGGCTCTTAGAAATTCAGTTAAGTAATAATTTAAAATACATATAAAGACATTAATTATTTAAATTTATTCTCTTCGTTAGCTTTCAAATATCTGAATTAATTAATTTGAGTACCACTAGTAACATTTATGGAATTCAATAACATTTTATCTTAACATAATCATTTAGACTATTAGGTACACATTTTCTATTTATATTAAATATTTTTTGTAATTTTTCTATACTACTTAATACTCCCCTTGTCAAGGCTAGAGTAAGACTGTGACTTTCCCCTCTCTCTATCTATAAATATTTATCTTTTTATTACCTTACATTACCCCTATATTCGGGGTTGATATTAAATTTAGATACGACCGAAAAATAGAGCAAGCAGGTCTGTTTCAGAGCCTGGTGCTTGTTGTGTGTAGGGGGAGGAAAGACTGGTATATATAGAGTGCAATAAATGCGTCTTAGCTCGGGCAACTCGTGATCGCTATCCAAATACTCATCAGTTGTGAGTACCTAAGTAATATAAATATGCTAGTATATGAGACAAACTACACTAAGGCAGTAAGGTTAAAAAGTCCTAACTTAACATCTCTTAACCATCTGATTGGTTGATCCTCGTAATTCTACCTATTTTATTTTTATTTCTTTTAAAATTTATAGTTTTCTTAAAATTCTTTGGGTTTTTCACACTATAATTATTTTAATTGAATATGAAATTTTTTCAACATCTGAGGCCATGTAGTTAATTATATATAAATGATGGATAATATATTTATTTACGATACATATTAATCAGGCATATCATTTGGTAATCAAATGATGTAAATAAATTTCCATCGGACCGCCTTGGATCTGAACCCACACCTCTTGGCTTTTAAGGTTATTGACAATGTCAATATCTTTAAACTATCGGGGGGGAATAAGAAGCTTAATTAAATTATTGAGCTCCCTTGAATCTTGAGATTATGCGTAAAAAATTTTAATTAAACAAGGAGTTATTTTAATCACTATTTTTTTTTTTTAATATTTAGTAAAAAGGAAATTAAGGAAATTCAAAATCGCATCCTTATTTTCAATGACTATTAAAAAAATTTAGACTATAAACCAATAAAAATTCCTTATAAGGTTATTTAAAAGGAATTCTGATTTTCTACTTTCAAAAGCTTTAATTAATTAGTCACAAAAAAAAAAACAGTTTTGATAAATTTCAATCAAACTTTAGAATTTGATTTTCAATGAAAAAATATAAAATTTTTTTAATGAATTTCCGTTCCATAAAAAAATTGCAAAAAACAAATTAGAATAATAAAAAAAAAAAAAGAAATAAAAATATAATTAGATGAAATAATTTATAAAATTTATTAGCATATTTGAATAACTGATTTTTATCTTTTAAGAAAACTCAAATTTGGTGGGGTTATTTTTTTTCTAATTGAAGCGAACAAAATTTATTAGTTATCAAAATGTCTTTTGGGTGAATTTTTTAAAAGGTTTAACAGGCTATATTTTTTCAATCACAAATGGTTGATTATATTATATTATAGTTTATTTTTTTCAGTAACATTGTGAGTA
This sequence comes from Anisolabis maritima, assembly GCA_010014785.2. NCBI lineage: Eukaryota > Metazoa > Arthropoda > Insecta > Dermaptera > Anisolabididae > Anisolabis > Anisolabis maritima. The sequence continues at coordinate 11,401 of JAAAKE020120918.1, read as the reverse complement.
AGAAATTTAAATTCAAGCTCCTTTGAATCGATTTTCAATATCAATAACATTTTTATTGACAGGTCAATTATATTTGGTCATTGGTTCCCAAACTATTCGGGGATATATTTTTGGCTAGTTTATTTTTATTGATTTGATTAAACTACTTAGAAACAAGTTGTTTGAAATTTTATGTGAATTTAGTGATATGTAAATTTGATTTTTTTTAAGTGATTTTATTGTCTACAAAGAAAGTATAACATTTTTATTTTTATTTCCCACATATATATTTGCATAATTTTATTAATTTATCATATTATTTAAAAAAAAATTACTTAAAACTATCTAATTGCCTATGTTAATAAAATTAAAATGGACTTAATACTATTAAAATTTTTTGTTAAGCAAGAATAAGTTTGAAACACCTGGAGGCTTCTCCTTGTCTGCTTGCTCCTTTTTCTTGATTGTTGAATATTACAGCCACTTTACAATTTCATAACAATTTCTTCGATCTGATCTGACCTTAAGTCTTCTTCTTCTGCTCTTTTTAATTTTTAATCAATATGAATTTCCAATATAAAAAAATTGAGGACATTTCAAAATTAAAATAATTTCTTCTATCACAAATTATTTATAAATAATGAAATTAAATATTTCTTAGATCTTGCTTTAAGAATTAAAATACTCGCCGTAGCCAAGATATTAAAGATATTGATATTTTTCGGGATCTGAGGTCATATAGACTTTAAAAAGAAACTAATATATATTTTCAATATAATACAATTATCCAGACATATTTATTTTCACAAATTGGTATCCAATTGATTTGAACTAAATTTTCATCGGACTACCTGGGATCTGTACCCACAACCCTTGACTTGGAAGGTTATCAATATTGGCAATGTCAATATCCCTTTCCCCGTAGCCGAGAGATACTGACATTGTCAATAATGATAACCTTCCAAGCCAAGGGTAGTGAGTTCGAAATAAAACTCCGAAAATGTGAAACGTTTCGGTTTTAATTAAATAATCATCAGTCACTAGAGTGTATGCAAATTCAATGTATAAGACAATGAGTTGCAAATTGAGTTGTTTAATTAAAGCCGAAATGTTTCACATTATCGGAGTTTTATTTTGAAAGAGGCTCCCCTACTGGTTGCCTTCCTTTCTTTTCACATATGTCTAAAAATTTATTTATATCAATTGGATACCAATAACATGTATCATAATGAATATATATTAAAATATATATAGCCGAAAAGTCTTTAAAAAAAAAAAACATAGTTTATAGTTGTGTACTTGTACTAATAATTCTAATTTCTCTTTCCATCCTAATTTATTGAATCTAATTGAATACTAATTAATATAAATAAATATTGATTGACGGTTATCAATAAAGTATTATTGTAGTATTGTTGTACTACTCAAATATTTAGTTAAGCCCTTCCCAAGAAAATAAAAAGTTTTACACCATTATGAATATTGCCTATTTTCCTTTATACTTTATATTAATATAGGAATATTAAATCCTAGATTGATTGAGATTGTAGGTAAGTAATTAATCATTTTAAAAAAGCCTTTGTAATATACATCTTAGAATAGAGATTGAAACAAAAAAGCATAATGATCTCGATATTGCTTGTATACATACTACCTTTGAAATAATTGAAGCTTGACGCCGCCGGGCATTCAAGTCTCCGCCCAGCAGTCATTCCAAGAGTTGAAATCTCCACGCATTAAAAAGCTTTCTTTCTACTTTAGATCACAATTCGAAATCAAAAAAGCCTGCGTTATTTTATTGCTTCCATTCTAATTCCAACGCCCCAGGGGTGCTTGAGCATAACGTAACGGTAAGGATCAGCAAGCAGATGCTTCCACATAAATTTCAATAACACTTGTGTCTGGGTCTAAAGAGATCCGTTTAATAATGAAAAATAGATTGAAGAGATCTCATAAAGTAGATGATGATGATCTATAAAAAATAAATAAATAATAATAGGTCTTGATTTTATTATTCATTCTTTAATAATAATAATATTATTATTAATACATTCCGAAGTAGAATAGGTATTATATTTCAATTTGGTTTTTAAAAGAGACAGGTAAATAGCAATTTTTTTGTCACTAAATTATTTTATTGATATATATAAAATTCAATTTTATTACTACAATAAAGGACACGTGGTTAATGATTTTTAGTTCGAATCCTGGAAAGGTTTAAAATTTTTTCATTTGAAAATATATGTCATTTCAAAGAATATTAAATTTGCTTTCAATATTGTAAAAAAAAAGGCTTTTTTAAAACAAACGGGTTTGCTAAAATAATACAAAATTAATAGTGAAAAAAAAAAAAACTCATTCATCAAAATTTTTTCAACTAAAGAGTTTACTTTGAAAATTGGCCAAATATAATCTACCTAATCTGTTATTATTGCCATCAAAATTATAGCTTTAAATTAAATTCTTCGTTGTTTTGGGGAAGAACAAGCTGCCCTTAAAATATTTTTTTCTCACACTTATATGATATATGATATATTATTTTATTCTATTTTAACGTATCCTTCAAGATATTTTTTACTTAATATTTTCTTAGTCAATAAAAGAATGAAAAGTTGATTTTTAAAATAAAATTTTATATTATTTTAATTATAAAACATACTTTAAATAAAACACAATAATAAGTTATTATAATATAAATTATTAAAATACATTTTACTAAATTTCAAAAAGTATATATATATATATAAATCTATATCCGGTCCATTGATGGTCATTATAAAGTCATTTCAGTGAATTTCTTTCATCTTCGAACTCCATTGTATCGTCCGTCGCTCGTTAATCTCAATCTCTTTTAATATTTGTCCAAAAAAAAAATTTGCGTTCATTATTTTCAAATCTCATTTTCTCTCCGAAATGAGAGAGTCTTAAGTATATACAAACAATGTACCGCGTTGACGTGACATAAGTGGCTTGAGTTGAATCACCCCGGAGGCAAATTCAAGGGGCAAATATAATAAATAACATTTTAATGGACTTCGTTAAAAAACATCAAAAAGTCGATATGAGTATGAACAAGGGATTGAATAAAATTATAAGCGAAGAAGATTTATTTGAATAATGACCTATATATTAGAAATAAATTAATCATAAGCTGTCGAGAAAATTAGAAATCAGAGTTAGAAAAATTGAGATGTTTTGATTTATATATCATTTTTAGAAGATTAACAATATGAATAAAAGAGAGAAGACAATAAGAGCTAAGAGATAGGATTGTAAAGGTCTTCACTTTTTGAAAGGGATAATATATGACTTGTTGAAGTGATTACATTGTTTTGAATATGGATAACCTTAAAAGTTTAATCTTTGGAGGTCATCCATTCACACAGGAAATGTTTTAACGGCTTAGAAGGAATTCTTTAATCAATATTATTCATCGTAAAATTATATAATTGAAAAAAATTCATTAACCAAAATACTATTACAAAGAAAATTAGTAAACTAGACTAATTAGTAAAGGGTCATTTATATAATCATTTGAAAAAATCATGATTGTGGGCTTTTAATTCTCCCTCCTCCGGGTAATGGATATGTTCAATGAAACTTAAATTCACTAAATACTAATGGAGTTTTCAATTCATTGCTCTAGGTTTGTACAACACGAAAACGCCATAGAAAACTATAAAGTTCACTCCTATAATTTATCTATGGTATTCAGACGAGAAAGTCTCAAATGATATCTGTGTCCTTTTCAGGCTAATGTGGGCATGCGCAAAATTTTCATCTACAATTCCACATATGCCAACCAGCAAAGAGAATCAGCTGAAATTTTTTAATCTTTTGAACATGACAGAACAGAGAGACCAGGTAGAGAACGCTCTTTCTGTCCGGTTGGCTTTCCACCATTGGTGATTACTTAGCATTTAGTTCTTAAATTCCAAATATAATCAGAATGAAAAATAAATTAATTTATTAATTAATTACAAACGAAGATGACTGATATCATTTATAATCTAACATTAATAAAGTTATTGGACTTTCTCTTCGGATTCACTGGGTTAGATAATTCTCTGGAAATCAAATAGTAAAGTCGCGATTTATCATCCACCACTGACGATTTCAAGAAGTCCAAATATAATAAATGTGAAAAATGCTATTCTGGCTGAGAGTATTTATTATTAACCTATCCAACATATAACACTTTATTATAAAAAAAAATATAATTCTTAGTCAAAATAGAAAATATTTAATATAGCAATTTAGTTTAATAGTATTGTATTTGTAACAATATAAATATAATCTTTATGATGTAATTTCAATATTATGGCAACCGTGAGAACCAATATAAAATTTTTTCACATCAATTTTAAAATGAACTTTCAAACGTCTCAAAAATTGGTTTTTAAATAATCCAAAGATTTGTTTATTACTGCACCTGTCTTCTGTTGTGTATAAATTTACGAGATAGCACTCTCTCTCTCTCTCTCAAAAAAAAAAAAACAACAAAATTATGATTCATATAAAAATAGAAAAATATAGGCTGAAATTTTCAGTTTTCCCCACCTTTACTTTAAAAAGAAAAAGTATACTTTTTCTTGTTTTCTCAAACAATATCAATACTAATTCATACTAATGACTCATAAAATGATTCTATCAGTAATGCCATATCGGCCCCTTAGTAGAGTGCAGTCAAACAAGCAAATCAAGACCCCACCTCAATAGCAAGACCATACATAATGGCAAAATAATTAGCATATGTTAATCACTTTGCAAATTTCAATTATATAAACCTTTAGAACGATATCCGCCCTCGTGGCCAAATGTCAGCCTATTGAATTGGTTCCCCCACTTTTTCTCGATATTTTAATACCTTAGTTTCCCGTCCCCGAGGGGTTCGTTCGGGTTTGGCGCCTCCACCCACACTTTACCGGGATCATAGGCTAAAAAGGGGCGTTATCTAAGACGGGTTGTCTCTACAAATTTCAGTTCTATCTTTGACAAGGCCTAATTAAGATAATTATGCATACCTTTAGTGTTTGATATAATCATTCAAACAAGTGAATCCATCTAGATTTATTACGCTAGAAGCACCAATTAAAATACCTTGATGTATACTTATAATTATTAGACAGGAAAGAACTTTAACAACCTTAGTTCTTCAACACATGCTACACTCTATGATAGAAACGTCTACTCTGTTTTTCTATCATCATTTAGAATTGTGAAATATTTTAAAAAATAACAAATTAAATTTTACTAGCTCGACTTGGAATTCCAGAAATCATATCCCCTCTTTAAAACTTTGAAGGCCAAAAGATGTTTACTTCAGGCCACTTCAAACTAATCACAAAGTCAGTTTCATAGTTCCTCCCTCCCTTAGAGGGACCTCCTCTTTTTAAAATAGGAAGCTGAAAAAATGTTATATTTTAATTTTTTATTTGTTAATTAATAAATATTTTTACATATATTTATTTATTTATTTATGAGTAGCCAGTTGCTGTTGGAATCTTGAAGAAAGTAGGAGGCAAATTGCAGGAAATGAAAGGAAGCCCTTGGATGCCAAAAGCCAAACTGAGACGTTTCAGACAAAATGTATTAGTCCATCTTCAGTCACAAGGGCTCTTAGTAATGAGACGCAAAATTTTTTTTTTGTTTTTTCATCATCTAGGGCCATATAGACGATATATTATTAATATAGAATATTACGATATAATGATCGAGGTATATTTATTTATACCATTTGATATCCAATTGATATAAATAAATTCTCATCGGACTGTCTGGAAACCGAACCCATATCCCTTGGCTTTGAAGGTTTCAATAGTGACATTGTCACTATTTCTAACAGATTCAAAATTGTCATAAGTATTTCTGCAAAATATAACAATAGTGTACATGTTTATTATATTTGTTTATATTAGAGTTAGTGTCTTACGGTGACATGAGAGAATCAAAATAGATATATCACCGCACTGACTCTAATATAAACAAAGTATAATAAACATGTACACTATTGTTATATTTTGCAGAAATACTTATGACAATTTTGGATCTGATTACTAATAGCCTATAGGTAACTAATGATGAACAAATAAATTTCGCTCGAAACGTCTCCGTTCCGCTTTTGGCATCCAAAGGTTTCCTTTCATTTGCTAAAATTTGCCTTTTATTTATTTATTTTATAATCCTTTAAATTGAGAAGTAAATATTTTTCTAACTTGCAGGAAATTATTATTATTTAATCCGAAAGTCACAATAATTAAATAATGTAAATATATATATATATATATTTTTTTTGTAAACCAACAAGTTCAGCCAAATTTATTATTATTATATTATATAAGCCGTCCGTTTAAATAAATATTAATCTTTCGCCTTGATCTCAAATAGGGAATCAATTCAGAATAAAATTTTGGCCAAAGTCATTATCTCATTCAATCTTTTGCAATCTGGTGCAGGTGCAAACGAACAGATTTTAATGAGTGGTGACCCTGGACTCCCAGGACCAGCCAGCTTGCACCTAATTGCTCTCAAAGGAAGTCCTTGATGCCGAATACATTATCTTCAAAATTATTTAAATGTTTAACTGTTTATAGTAGAAGTATATCAAATGAATTTTTTTTTCAAAATGGGTGGAATTAATATATATCAATTAAAAGATCTTAAAATATATCTTTGATATATTGATTTTAGTCAAAATCGGGTTTTGAGAAAATTACAAAAAAATAACAGAAAAAACTGAAAACCTACATCAGTGAAGTAGGTCGTATACAATTTTGATTAATGGGTAATTAATCAATTAAGATTTTTAAGTTTAAGCTTATTTAATTTGAATTTTGATGGATAAAAATCTTTTAAGCGATTTCATTCAAAAGCTTCGAAAAATATAAAATTTCAGCCTTAAGCTTCTTTTCGTTTTTGAGAAATCTTGTTTGTTTACAGTCACAAAGATATAGTATTTTGCGAGACACCGTTTTTTTAGACTCAGGGGTGAGTTATTGAAATAGATTATTTTTGCTTACTTTCTCATTATATATAGAAAGTAAAAAAAAATCTTAAAAAATAGAAAATATTTTTATTTCATTAAACAGATAAAAGAAACACTAGAAAATTTGTGGAAAGTAAAACAGTGAGAGGAGACCAGACAAGTGAGAGTGTAGAGTAGTACATTGCATTTGAATGCGAATGCAGTTTTCGATGCATTTCCCGTTGTCGGTTTTCCTGGCGGTCGTGCGGCACGCGAGGCGGCCTTCGCTTCGTGGCTCGTTTCTCCTCTTAATTATAAACAAATAACGCAAACGGCTTTTTTTTTTTTTCATATAATTAACTTTTTAAATGGACTTGTATGCTGAGATTGTGCATTAAGTTTATTCGTTTCAGATAGCGGGATTATTCATTAAATTCCATCCATCCTGACTCGGGCTTGAATCTATCCATTTATGCCGACACGAAATCAGGCAAATCAGATGCCAACATGCAGATTCGTTAAAGTTTTTTTTCTTCGAGGAAGGGAGGAAAACAGTTGTTCCGGTCTTCAAACTTTTTAAATAAAAAAAATAAAAAATAAAAAAATAGGAAATGATTTTGTTATAAATTTTAAAAAATATATTAATATATATTTCCAAAAAAAGATGACATAAATAAAAAGCCTGAAGGCCTTATATCAAAGGGTTAATGCTTCTTTTCCCGACCCGATTAAAATATTTAATTTAAAGTAATAAACTGCTATAATAATTAATTTAAATAAATATGAACGAATAACGGTTATATTGCCGAATAATTATTTACAATATAATCTCTATATATATATATATAATGTTTTTAAGTTCACAGCGTCCCTCAAAACTCTCAAATTTTTTACGGCGTCCCCAGTTTCTTAGGAATTTTCAGTGATATTTATAAAAATTTGAGTACAAATCCTATTATATCAATTCAATAACATTTTAAGGCAAATCTTCAATTTCATAATCTACAATCTTTGTTAAAAAATTTAAAAAAATAATTTTTTAGAAAATTTAACGACGCATACTTTGGGAACCTCTGGTCTACTCCACCTTTTTTCTTCAATTCATAAAACTACCAGATCCTGATCCTGATGAGCTACAAATCATAAAAATAATAATATGATTGAGAGAGATTTTCAATTGTTTATTTTTGTATATATGTAATTAATTTTTTTATAATGTATAATGTTTACTATTTTGTTGATAGTAATTATGTATCTATAAGTATACGAGGGTAGGCGCACAATTTTTTCATTAATAGAATTGGTATGTTTGCCAGGGAGGTGGATTTGTACATGGTTACCTCCTTCTTAAGATTATAAGTTTGGCTGCTTTATCCCCCACCAGTATAATGATCATTAAAAATAAATCATTTTGTGGCGCCTCTTTGACCTTTCATTTTTCATGATGCCCTTTTATTTTAAAATTTCCCTATTTTTTTTTTTTTTTTATCTTGATTTGAACATCGTTCGAAACATTATTATTCAATCGGGGTGTTGATCTTTAGCCATTGTACTTTTCGGGCTGATTATTGTGATTATCCATTGGCGATTGTTTGATTGGCAAGTCGAGAAGTATTTTTTTTGTGGGCGGAGATGTTATTCGCATGGCTAGGTCAAAAGGCACCTGCGTAGGTGTCGAACCCAGGACCCGAAAACAATGCTAAAGATACTCAGTCAGGAGTGATGTCATCGCTGCTTATTACATCTTGATTTAGACATAATATTTGAATTATAATAAGAGGATATTTATTTTAAAAGAATAATAATATTTCACGACCAACAACAATGCCCTTTTAACATTTTTAATCAAACAAAAAAATTTCTCTTCTTTGTTAAAACAAACGTTCTTTTTTAAAGATTATTTTGTTTAATGTATCAAATTCTTATTTTTATATAATGAAATATTTTTTTATTTGAACGGCTATAATAAGAAAATAAGAATTTTTTTAAATCTGTCGATTCTTGATTCCCGTCAAAATAAAACTGGCGGAGTCCCGGAAAAGACTGTATGTTTGGTAATCCTCCTAAGTCAAATTTTTTAGAATGATGTCTGTGTGTGACAGTCATTATGAACCACTTCAATGGAAATTGATATCTATGTTTATTCTGTCCCTCCTTATGCTGATTACTTTTCGATCTTAATTGTATTTATTTCAGAGATATTTCCTTGCATGGATTTTTGTATTGTTCCGCCTCCAGCCTCCAATTATTGACCGATTTCGTTGAAACATGATATCTTGTCCAGTCTTACTCCCTTTTCTGTTGATAAATATTTGGATTCATTTGGATCTATTTGAAGAGTACTTTTCTTTCCTGATTTTTTTATTTTTCTTCTCTCTTGAGTGAAGCTTCGAGGCAACCATGTCTAAATATCCTTTCTTCATTTTACCTTTGGGCGATCAAATTGGACTGCTGTTGAACTAGTAAACCTCGTTCTTAAGTTTGAGTTTTTTATTGAGCATCAAAAGGCTGTCTTATTGCTGAACCTGCCTTTTCTTCTATTAAATTTTTGTACTTTTCATGAGATTAATATCTATTTATAATATATATTATTCATTTCATTTCACTCGATTAGTTTTCCCATCACACCTAACGATTCCCTCTTTATTTACCTTTTTTATTCAAAGCCAAGTCCATCACGAATTATCTTTATTTCCAATTTCTAATTTCTTATCACCCTCATTCCTCTTTTAATCCACCAAATTCCTTTCACCCAGCTTAATTTGGTCAATGAAAGACATCCTAAACGATCCTCTCTGTCTTTCTATCTTAAAGAATGCATTGCAGGTGATTAGTTATGTTCATTACATATATTACTACCATTTTTATAATTATCATTTTTAAATAAAAAAACTGTTTATATTACAACCATATTTGTATATTAACATAGTAAATGCCCATTAATATAAATAATCATAAAAATCTATCTATAAAAAAAAATCACTTTTCTATCTATCTATATGTGCATATATTTAATTAAATTTCTCTAATAACAACTTAATTAGATAACTATGATTGATTGCAACTATCAAATAAACAACTTGTTTTAATGATTTCAACTTAATTACCGCGCTAAAAAATTTTTATAACAAATTTAAAATAGAATAGTAATTTTATTTCTTTTCATCTTGTTACATTAAATATGTATAAATTATATTTATATTTTCTATGACAATAAAATTAACGAAGGGCATTTGAATTGGAAACAGGTTTTTTTTTCTTGGAATAAAATGGTCCATAATTAATTCAATTATCAAAAGAGAAACGGTGCAACGAACTCTTCCTATAAGATATTTCTATTAGTGTTTAAATCTCTTACAAATGTCTTCTAATAAACGAATTAAAATTGTTTTTAAATAGTCAATTATATATCCCGGAAGGATTTAAAAAAATGAAATAAAAACTCAATAGACCAGTCTTTTGTTATTTTTCTCTGAAATCGCTTCAATTTTATATCTTAATAATAATTAAAAATTTTAATTAATTTTTTCTCTTGTAGTCTTTTCATTTCTTTGAATATTATTAACAACTAATAAAGCTTTAAATAATGTTAGCGATGTTAAGATATTTAATTATAATTATAATAGCTATGTATTTTCTAAGTACATCTTCTCTTCTTTATATTGTATGTGCTAGGGCAGCAGATTTTTCCGGTTCATACTTTTATTTAGCTAATTTCTAAATGATGTATGACTCCATGATCAAGTTCGAATATTCCAGGAGGATAGGGGAGTGATGTGAAGGCGTCGAGTGACAAAAAATATTATCTATCTCTTCAAAGAATATATTATTTGTCCTTGTAATTAGTTTGCATTCAAAAAATTCATCTTTGGTAGAAATTTTCTTTAATTTCCATAGTTTTGAAGTTTATTTATTGATCGTATTGTATTATGATGAATACCTCGTTAAAATTTTTTCAATACAATTTTTATATAATCATTTATAATCTGCTTTGAAACACTGAAGAATGGCTAAATGAAATTATCTATTATTTCCAATGAATTTATTCAATCGTCATTATTATTTAGATTCATACATCATACATCTAATTTTTTTTATCATTTGCCTCATTTAACTGAATTTGAATTTCTTTTGATTAGCGAGATTCTCTTAAACAATGGAAAAAAAACACTTGGGAGCTATAATGAATAATAACCTTTAGGAAAGTGGATGGCCTGTCAAAACTAGTGGATCAAAGCGTGTCAGGAATACTTGTTTTATTTATTTATAATAAAAATATTATACATGTATGTGAATAAAAATTTTTTCTAAACACTCAATCTTATATTAAATAAGCTAATGAGATCTGCTGAGAGAAACAAGTTTGTTAACTTGAATATTAAGAGCATAACATTAACATAATTTTTTGTATATTTATAGCGTTTTCAACAAACAAAATGTGACGAATTCATATTAATA
>JAAAKE020120907.1:5055-15449 GCA_010014785.2 Anisolabis maritima | reverse complement strand
AATAAAAAATTTAAAAAAAGAAAAATTATAAGTCTGGAGATTATTTCAATAAAATCTACATATTCAATAAAAAACAGCCTTTGTTTTAAAAATTCAAAGCACCGTTTCGTTACATAATTTTTTTTTAATACACCATGAACAAGTTAGAATTCATGTAATGAAACTTTATCTGAAAATTATTTTTGGAATAAGAGGCAATTTTTTGAATATTTGGATTTTATTGAAAAAATTATTTATACTAATTTAAGATTTAATTAAACTAATAATATTAAAAATAAATTTTGCGTCAAATAGCAAAAAGATTAAAATTAAAAAAAAACTGAAAAATACATAATTTTTAATGAGGCAAAAATAAAAAAAAAATTTTCTCTAAGAAACACTTTATTTTGCTCAAAATTAGGATAGGCCGAAACGACTTCTTGGCCACATGCTCTGGGACTGAGAACGCTATAAAAAGTAAAAGATTAAAACTTCTCTATTGTTAACCCCCTCTTTAATTTTTTACCTAAAGCATCGAAAAATCTTCGGTTGAGCTCATTCTCAAATATTTTTCTTAAAAATACCTCGAACAATTAATATAGGTCTATATGCTATTATGGAAATGGATGGGTGAAAGTTTCTAACCCTCAGAGAACTTCGGGTTCAAATTTCATGGCAAAAAATTTATGACAAAAAAATATTCAACTGGAGAAGAGAAGTGCAACTTATCCCCATTAATTCTAAGAGTTACTTCCATTACCGACTGAAAAGAAAAAGAGATAAAATTTATTAAATTAAAATATTATTTGTGATTTTCGCTTTTATTGGCACTCAATACAAAATAAATACTATTTTTTGCAATATTCATTTAATTTAATGAACAGGAAAATGTTTTATTTGAATCTCTAAATGTTTTTAAGCTATTAATTTTATTTTATAAATTTATCATTAACACTTTCCCATTTATTTATTCGGAATATTCTATTTATTTTTTATAATTCATTTATTTAAATGTAGCTAAAAAAAATAAAAAATCTTATAATTTTTTTCTTTTAAAATATTTTTTTTAAACAATTTTTTTTTTTTTTTTTATCATTAAATTATAATAATTTTAAGCCAGATAAATTCAACTATATTTGACCTTGATTTATAATTTCATTGTTGAATAGATTTGTGACGCCCTCTCCCACCACTGTTCGAATGCCCTCCCTCTGTCACCCTTCGTCGTACACTACCCCTACCGGCCTCAGACGAGTTGATACCGGCCTAGGAGAAGGTTCAAGAACACAATCTTTGCTGTTTCTTCTCGAAATTAAAATACATTAGAAAGGTAATTATTTAGATTTTTCTATTATTTGATTGGATTTGACCATATATTTAATATAATCTTGGTTTAAATTAAAATTAACTTTATTATATAATTTAATCATAATTATCACTTCACCTCTCTGAAAAAACTATTTTTTTTTTTATGATTCTAAAATTTTTTTTTAATCATAAAACTAAATCATCTTAAATGCATTTTATTTGAATTAATTTAGTAAAATAAATATAAACAGCAAAATATTTTTAAATACTATATATTAGAGAACTACATTAATTTATAAAATTCCTCTTTTCTATCTTTTTATCCAGGGTACCTTTTTTTAATAAAATTTTTCTCAATTCTATTTTCTGATTTTTTTTCTTTTACCTATATTTTAACAAAGATATTAAAAACAAATGGGATACCTCTTTTTAAGAAAATTTTTCTAAATATTTTTTATTTAATTCATCTAACAATAAAACAGATTCTATGGTTACGTAAAACAGAGGCGTAGCCAAGAATAATCATCGTTTTTAGTTTCCTTGAGTTGGCAAAAGTTCTGGAATTGGTAAAATTCTATTGGCATTTTTGACATTTTACTTCCTCTTAAAAAATGTTTATATACCTATTTGGGGATAGATATGAAAGTGGGATCTATATAGAAGGTTTTTCTCTTGTAAAAAAAAAAAAAAAAATTGCTTTGTATTTTTTTTTTTAATAACTTTCCAAGGCTATAAAATTTCAAATGACAAAAATCAATTTGTTCGTATTTAAAAAGAAATAAAAATTTAATTAATATCTCTAATGTTCTGGTCGATGAAGCTGCTGGCTGCTTCTAAAGATATTTCCACTTGCTTAATTCGTAATTCTCCTCCCATCTTCCTCCTCATAAGGGTTAATTAATTGGACTATTTTCCAGATGAAGCCATCTACTCATTCATTATAAATGTTAGATATATTGAGGTTGTCGTTAGTAAATCATGGTCCTGTCCTTTAAGAAAAGACTTTCTTGAAAACAAAATTAAATTAAATTTTTTTTATAACTCTTTTTCGGCATCTGATGCCCTTTAGATTCCCTCCATCCTTATTTATTTATATTAATTAACCAATATAATAATTTAAATTTAATTAATGAAAAGATATTTATTTATAAAAATTACATAACCTAAAAAAATTGAAGTAAAAATCAACTTAACATGACTTGCATACTCGATAAGGTTGTAGAGCGGCCATATTATATTTCCAGAGGATATATATGATTAGCGATTACTAAAAAGAGTAGGAAAATGTTGCAACTTCATTGTCTTTTTTTTCAATTATTCTAAGTAATATAAAATATTTAATAAAACAATTAATGACGAGGGATCATTCACGGAGTTATAAATCCCCCCTTCTCAAAAATAGAAAAATTAAATCCTCATATATTTGTACTTAAATTCACTTGAAAATCACTTTTCTCTCAGATAAGTTTTCAAAGATAGAGAGAGAAAGTGTTTGAGTGGGGAGAGGTAGGGAGAGGGTTAAAGTGTAAGAGTGAGAAGGGACGGTGGTTGTTTTATGATATTCTCTTGGTGCGAGAATAGCCAATTAATTATGGGCAGAGTTGAGGCCTAGGGTAGTAGAGTAAGAGGAAGAGGACCTGGACCCTAACGCCCTTCGGGTTGGGCATGTGACCCACCCCGTATGAATATCCAAGAGGTTGTTGTCGCGTGCGCTACTCCCTGGCGTCGAAGGGCTTTAGGGATGAAGGGACAGCGACGTGACTGGAATATTAAAGCTGGGAGTTGGAACATGGACTCCCAACACTCCAGGGCCCCCATTATAGTCGAATTCTGTCATCCCTGAACCACCTCCCCATACTCCAACCTTGTCACCATGCCATTTCCCAAAACGCTCATGGCGGATTCCGTGTGACGCGACTGCAATCTCCGTCAACGGTTTATTATATATCCCTCTGGCTGAGAGATACGCACTTGAAGGTTAACATGCTCAAGGGATTTCCATTTGATTTCTCATTTGTTTTGATTTGTTTCCCATTTATATTAATCCTCCTACATTCCTATAAAATTAATTTATACAATATTAATATCACTACTCACTATAAAAACATATCTCCATTTTTCATAGTTTAAAATTTTTTTTTTTTTTTTTCGTTTTTAATGCGATTTTTTCCCTTTACGCTATTTTCGCTTTTCGAATAGATTTTTAAACACTTCATAAATATTAATATTCATAATTCTATTATCCAATTGATTGTTATTTACTAACACTTTTTTCTTTCTCTTATCTAAATATTAAATAAAAGGTAAATAGTAAGAAAAATATTGCAAAAATATGTTTTGAAATTTCAACAAAAATATATTGTTTTGATATATATGTATTTTATAAAAGTTGCAACAATTTCCCATCCTTTTTAGCAATCTCAATCTATCTGAAAATATAAAATGGTCGCTCTACAACCTTATCGAGTATGCAAGTCTTGTCAAATTTTAGTTTTATTTTTTTAGATTATATTGTTTGTATAAATAAATATCTTTTCATTAATTTAATTTAAAATAATTTATTTAAATTATTTTTGATTCAGATGTCGAAAAAGACTTATAAAAAAAATTAATTAAAAATAAAAAGAAAAAATTCAAAGGGGTTAAATAAAAGTCCAGAATTTTCTGTCTATGATGGTCATCATCAAAATATTTTAAATTCAATTAATGAAAGTATATTTATTTGTCCAAATAACATAATCTAAAAATCAACATGACATGACTTGCATATTCGATAGGATTGTAGAGCGGGGTCTTATATTCCCACAAGATATGGTAAGTGAAGATATGGGGGAGCACTGAAACGCTTATTATATACTTCCATCATTTTTTTTATATTAGAGAAGTATTTCTTTTTCTAATCCAAATAATAATAAAATATTTAAGAAAAATGGGGAAAATGAAATAGGAAAATTTATAAAAACTCAACTTCCTCCTCTACGGTAAGATTTGGGCCAGCGGATACTGAGAAAATCGTGGTACGCGATAAATTTTGGGAGCCTTTTTACCGCCCCTTGCGGATTTCTAATACCTAGGGTCTATAAATTTGTTAAGTTTCATCCTTTTCCGATGAGTGTTTCGAGAGATATAAATCAAAATAAAAGTTACACATATACATACACATAAGCACGTTAAGATTTTTTGCATTTTTGGGGTCCTTTGTAACCGGATAAGTAAAGATAATTTAAAATATCAGTGGGTCAAATTTTTTGCGATCATAATACCTTCCCCTTACTATTATATATAATAGTGTGGGAAAGTAAAATATCATTGCGGGAAACTAAAATGAAGGAGATATTTTTATTTTTATTAACTAAATTCTTTAATTTTTTTTCAAGATTATTTATGTTTAAAGAGACTACAATAAAAAAGAAATAGTAAGTCGGCAGGGCGGATCCAAACAACAATTGTTTCACTTGGATTTGGGGAGAGGGTGGAGTATATTCTTAATATAGGGGGGGAGTATATACTTAATAAAAACCTAGACGAAATTTATAAACTGCTAGATGATACTATTCGTATAAGAAAATTTTGGACAAGCTCTATATTTCTCTTAATCTTAAAAAATTTATAGGCAAAAAAAAAAAACAAATTTTCTAAATAGAATTTTGCATTTTTGGTTTATTTTATCTCATCTAAATAATATAAATTAAATATTCATTTAGAAAGACTCTGATATAGATCGATAACTAAATTTTATTCACTTATGGAAAAAGTATTTTCCAATACATTTCGCAAATAAAATATTTAACAAAGTTGTTCCAAAACCGTTTACGAATTTGAAGTGTTTATTTAAAATGGCCCGATGATATAAAAGAATATTTTTTATTTGTATTTATGTTTATTATTTTTATTTGAGCTAAAACGCTTTTTTCCTCTCAACAAAAGAAGAACATTTTCTTTGCAATCCATTTCCATTTTCGCATGGCTTAGCATCCATTATATATTAATTCTTCCTTGATATTATTCTCTTCCACCCTAGGGGGCATGTCACTAAAATGATCGAAAGGCTCTGTCTCTTCCCCGAAGTCTTTTTAGGTTTTCAATCCAGCTTCTAACTCTTTGTGAGAGTGCAAAGTTTTCTTCCTCTACCTCTCAAACCTGAACCCTCACTAGAAGCCCCCCTTGAAAGTCAGTCAACTTGCTTCTTGCTTTAATATTAACTTCACTCTGGTAGATTTCTTTAAATTCGCTCGAACGGTCAAATCTTAGGGAATATAATCATCTTTGATATATGAAGAGTTAACAACTTCAAATACTTTAAATTTAAGAAAAAATATTTTTGCTTCTTTGTATTTCTATTAGTGTATTTTTAATATCATCTGAATTTATATAATCCTACACCAGAATCGGAAACTTATCCGATTAGCCTTCGGAGATTATACTGGGGTGAGTTATTATTTTCTTTCCCATGAAGTCATTATTTTTGCCTTGAATTAGATATAAATATTAATTATTAAATTCATCAAGGATATAAAGCTTAACTACGCATTATTAAATTTTTTTATAATTTTTTAATAATTTCGAATACAAAAATTATATAAGGTAGCCTCATTCAAATGATGTGTACCTCTATTAATAATTTTTTAAATCATCCTCTAACAAGATCTTAATAAAGTAATCAGTTAAACTACAGTTAGGGAATCGTAATAAAAGGTCAATTTTCTGTTTATTTTTTTACAATAAAATGATACATAATATAAAAACTTTATTTTTGAAATTTTTTAAAATAAAACTAATTTTCCCGAATGATAAAGATTGTAAAAGTGATAGATCCATTTAGGCCCGAGCGTTCTTTCGAAAATAGAGGTCAGAGGGGTTCGCAAAGCAGAGCATTGGGTAATGAAAGTTTATCGAGCCGACAAATCCAGTAAAACGACGTTGATATCACATCGCAACATAAAACTACGATTAAACTCGATCTTGTTTTATTACGAGCTAGAATTTGATAATAAAACGGATGCTAGATCCGATAAAATAAAATACAATTTATACACAAAGGCGAAATCTGGAGCGTTTCCTATCTGAACAAATACATTTAAACATTTCTCTAAACTTCTCTGTTCTACTTAAAAGGACCTTCTCAAAAGTTAATATCAATAGACCATTTTGAAATCATAAAATAACTATTAACAAACTTTTCTTATTTAATTTACTTTAATCAATTAAATAGAATAAAATTTTTCCTTTCTTTTGAGGTAGAAAAATTATTTAACAAAATATCCTTCTTTTTTTTCTTATATTTATTAAATTCCATAATTCATAGAAAAAATAATTTTATGGCTCCCTGGGATGAATCTAGCAGCTGTGAGCCTCCAGCAGCTAACAATAAGATTTTTAAATGGGTGTATAGAGTAATTAATCCTCCAAATTATTTTATAAATTTACACTACTTTAATCTCTTTATTAATAACACATGCATCTAGATTTTTGTTTCTCCATAAAGAAAGTATAATAATAATAGATCGTCCTAGGTGTATCCAAATATCTTTTCTTAAAACATTTTTCTTCCTGTTCCTCTACTTTAAAATTCCTTCTTATTTAAATTGATAGCTCAAAGTTGGAAAATTTAAGTCTAGAATTTTTTCTTAGTATCATTTTAGAGGAAAAAATTAATAAGAATTAAAAAAAAATTTTTTTTTAAAGAAAATTGCTCTTTTATATAATATAACTCTATATTTATTTCATACATTTAAATTCAATTATAAACTTAGTGAAAATGTTTAAAACAAGTTAGATTTTAATATAGCTTTAATAATTACATAAAATGTTCTCAACTCGCCAACTTGAATATATTCGGCATAATTTTGTTCGAGAAAGTGGATACAATTATTCAAAGATTTATTAAAGTTTTCTTTTTTTGACCTTTCGACATCTGAGGCCATATAGACTTTTGAACAATCACAATTATATTATTTACAATTCTTGTTGTCCAGGCATATTTATTTATATCAATTGGTATCCAAGTGATTTAAATAAATTTTCATCGGATTGTCTGAGATCCGAACCCACCCCCTTTTTACTTTTTAATATATTTAACCTCTAAGTCCTGAGTTTTCAATTTTATTTTTTCCTTCTCTTTAGTTCAGGAGATTTTTAAAATTTTTATGTTTCAACTTAAAAAAGTATTTCCTTCTTGGGTCGTTTTTGGCTTTGTTATAGGTATAGGAAAGTTTAGTGATATTTTCTCTCCGTCAAAAAATATAGGAAATAATTGAATAGACTTCTCATTAATTTAAAAAATATTGACTAATAATCGTCAAATTAATAAATTTATTTTAATTTATCGTTTATGTTTCTATGGTTAAGAAAGAAAAACAAGCCTTGTGAATGATGGATCATTGTATCGTTAATAAATATATTGTTCATTTAAAAGTCTAGATGGCCTCAGAAAATGCTCTTGTGACTTTTCTGGAATCAGAATCTGTTAAAAACATTGCCATCATTGATGAATAAGCCTTAAATTAAGTTAATTATTCCATTCCGATCCACATTTGATTATTTCTATGTTACATTGTCTAATTTTTTAAATATTTATATAAAAAAAAAAGCTAAATTTAGGAGAATTAATTATTCGTTGTTTATTTTTTGTTTTGTATCCATGGAACATGGACCTTTGGCTCATTAACGCTCCGGAGTCCATACAGGCTCAATGCACGCAGCCACGCATATAAAACTGTGCGTGAATGTTACTACATGTTAATTCCCACAAACACAACACCGCTCCACACCGACACACACATCAGGACACAACTGCCTTTATCTGCATGCTGGTTTTATCACATGCTAATTTTTATCCAATCATTAAACCTATTGAATAATAGTTGAATGTAGTATATCCAGCTGAAACAAGCGCCCTCCTGCCTACATATAAAGCCAATAAATAAAATAGTAAAAAAAAACCCACAGGGCCAGAAGAGTAATACTGTGCACATTGATATTCAAATCAAACGCACACAATTAATCAGTATTGTATGTGTACGCTACAGGGTGGTACTATCTTAGTTTCAATCTCTGAGATAGAAACCACGTGGATTTCAAACCCTATTTCATGTTTGACGATATTCAAATATATAATCTTTAACGAAATCGATTTTTCTCATTTTACAATAAAGCTCTAATCTAGTTTCATATTTACTTTTAGGATTTATCTCACTTATCAAGGGAAATATAATAATAAAAGGAATTTTTTTATTAAGAGCTCTTTTTTTAATATTTTATAAAACACTCGAAAAACCAGGATTTATTTATTTATTCATTATAAAGAAGTGATCCGCATACTCGTTCTTTTTACACCACTAATCAGACTGGAAGTTATGTCTAAGAAGTAATGAAAAAACTTCAAAAACTCTCTTCCCCAGTTAAAAATTATACATACAAAGATTCAATTAGTGTACTATCATAAACCAAAATATAAATATATATTTTCTTTTCTTTATCAAAGAAATTAGCCCCTTTATCTTAAAGCAGAGATAAAACTCTTAATCTATAGGTCATTGCTTCGCTTACTCTCCTGACCAATAAAATTTGTTTAAAATACATTGGCTATCAATTAACTTAAATAAATATCGATGGATTCTATATGACTTCAGTGTAGAAAAAGACTTAAAAAAAAAGTTTGACAAGTCCTTCTTAAGTTCTAGATATGGTCCGGATCATCAACATCAAATAACAAAACAAAAAAAAAATAAATAATCTTACATAATTATTATATATTTTTACGGAAAAATTTATTTTTTTAATAAAAAATTTATTATTAATTTTTAATCTAAAGTTGTTGAATATAGATTTTTAATTATCTTAATTAATATTAAAAATAAATCTGAAGCTTGTTCCATAACGTAATTATAATTAATATCCCAAAGGAATAAAAAATTATTATTATTACATTAAGGTCTGATTAAAAATACAATAAGCTAGCTAGGCTTGTTTTTAAGATATTCAATTAATCACTGTTCTATTTTCTAACTATCCTAAAAGTGACATCTTAATTAAAATGCTAAAAAACAAACTCGCTCCTGCCCGCATCCGATAACACTTTGCTAAGAAGAGAGTTGCAACTCTGACATCAATTATCCATCGACTTTTCAAATGGTCTCTTCTTTTTTTTTGATTAATGTTTTACAGATTTAGTTTCAAAGGAAATATAAATTCTTTTTCCTCAAGGGAATGAGCTATTTCCCTCCCCGGGTTCGAGATATTAGCTTGTGTTTTAGACGGAATAAAAAAGCACATGGTGGGTTTTTGGGTATAGGAGGATGCACTCTTGGGATCAGAGCTTTGTTTGGGCTTAAATCTCAATCCATTAAGGGTAAGTGATACCAGTCAGATGGTTATTTGGCAAACCAGTTCAACCCCCAGACCCCCAGGCTTTGTCCTATTTAGATCAATGTTGCCAAAATGAAATGTTCTTTCGACTTTCTTCTAATTAGCGATCTTTTTTTTTTAATGAATAATAAACTCTCAATTAATGTATTTATCAATTGGATGTTTTTGTTTAATCATCAAAAAAAAAAAAAAAAACATTAATTATTATTAGTCCTATACAATTGTAATAAATCTGACAATCTTAAAGTTTGGCACCTACAATTTCTTTTTTTTTTTTGGGGTTGGGGAGGAATTATTAAACCATTGAGAATTTATTATGAAAGAATTTAATTCATTTGACCACTAACGTAGCATTTTTTGGAGAGGTAAATAAAATTTTCTCTGGTATGGATTTTTAAATTTCATTTATATTTTTTTGGAATTTCCTTTGGCTCCCGGTTCTCCTAAAGTCTTTATATATTTAAAAATAAATAACAGAGAATCTCTCTCCAAAGACCAGTAGTATAAATGACCTTAATTTTTCATATTTAAGACTGAAGAAGATTACTTATTTGCATTTTTAATCCTTTTTTTTTTTTTACAGCTATCACATAATTTTTTGAGTGATACTTGTTTTTATCTCTAAAAAAAATTCTTGAAATTTGTTACGCAGCCCTTTATATTTATAAGGATTTTTACATCACTATATAAGCTAAAATAAATAAAATTTCAATCTATTATTATAGTGACATATTTTACAT
>JAAAKE020120906.1:22956-35228 GCA_010014785.2 Anisolabis maritima | reverse complement strand
ATGAAAACATTCCATCTGCGAAGTTGGATAAAAAATCCATCAATTTTCAATTTACAAATGTTTATTTTTTAATTTATTAAACATGATTTCCTTTTAGCGCGCAATTATATTTTAAAAAGCCACCTGCTCTATGCAGCTACGCAGTTATTTCTCTTTTGAAGGAAAAAATTGTTAACTCTGAGTTTCAAGATAGAATTAATATTCATTCAGTGCTTGGATTTGTTTCAGACTCATAATTTTATATGAATTTCTAGTAGCAGTCTGAAGAGACACTCTCTTCTTCCCTAGCAGAAAACTCATTTAAAATTCTCGCCGTTATGCTAATCTTAAAATTACCAAGCCTCTTTTCTTTATTATATTCCTCTCTCATAATACAATATTTTTTCCTTCATCCCCTATACATGTAAACCAATTTAAAAAACAAACGAGATTCAATTCACATATATATATATAAAAGAATACGTTTCATATAAAATAAAAAAAAGTTAGTAACACCAACTTTGGCAATAATCGATACTTTTTAAGTTCACTATCAAAACTATATTTATTAATTAATAAATATGAGTATTTTTCACATTATAATATAATAATATAGTAAATCTAATTTTATTAAAATTGACTGACCCTATAATTTTTATAGATAAGCAAAATAAAAAATCCATGAAAAGGTTTCCTCTCCTAGCTCAAGACATATTATTATTTATTCAAAATTTTATAATATTTTATTGATATTACCGAGAAAGCATAGTAAAGGTTTTTGCAAATTCACTTTTTTTTTGTCCTAAGAGATTGCGGATCCATGCGACTCTGGTTGAAAACTAATCATCTATATGTGTGTTTTGTATACTAGAGAGTAAATAAAAAAAATTAAAATTCTTTACTTTAATTAATATCATCATCCTCTTTCTAACATGTATTGGGAAATATTAATATATTTCATAATTATTTAATATAATATTAACATAATAATAATTACTTCCTTCTAATTTCGGCTTCTGAATTCGTTATGTATTAGAAGCCATGACTCGGTAGGTTTTGTGTCGACTTCCCAAGTTGGATCAATGGTTCTCACCGGGGATCGATTCTCTAAAAAAGCTCAGTTCTTCCCCTATGTTCTTGGTCTAATATAGTTCTTTGCAATGGTGCCGGAATGGGATTCTTTTACTCTCGTTAATCACACTGTTGGGATGGCAGCTAGGGTCTATCATGCAAGTATCAAAAATCTAACATTCAATCTCTTTATTTTTAGCCCATTTTCCCTCCGCAAAAAAAAAGAAAGGGAAGAGAAAAGGAGCTCCCCTCAGGTTTGATAGTTATTCTTCTTTACTGATGTCCGCCTTATCTTTGAAATAGTTTCACAGCTGATTTTTCAATCCGAAGCTTATTTCCCTCTCCCTGAATTGATACTTTTGACTATTCTTTAAGAAAATAGGACATTATATATAGATTTTTAGACCTTATCTACATCTAAGGAAAACGCCAGAAATTGTTTTTAAAATCAAACTTTGGGGAACTTCTGATCCCATTTATTTAATTGGGAGAATTCACTCTAACCTACGGAAAGGCTTTTCAATTAGGAAATTCGTCATGAAAACATGTAGTTTTTAAAAATTGGGAATAGGAGGCCTGAAAAATTTCCGACCTAACAAAGATACAAGACATTTTTTCTTCAAATTTATTTTTATTTTTCTACATAGTCTCCTTGTAAGTCTACACACTTCTCCCAGCGATGCTTCCATCTCTTTAACCCAACTCAACCTCCGTCCAAATAGTACTCGGCGTCTTTCTCTGCAAAATAATTGTTTACGAAGGTGATGGGTCGGAAATTTTTCAGACCACCCTTGTATGTTATTATTATTATTATTATTATTATATATTATCAAAAGCCTACGAGAGGCTTCGAGAGATGCTCGAGTAGAAATGTTTGAGAAGCGTCGATATAAGAAATTCTTTAAAAATAATTCTTGCCCTAGGTGGAATACTAAATTCTTAATGCGCTCTATATTTCGGCTAATTTTCGTAATCTGTAGAGCTTTTCTTCGTCTTTTACTTAAAAGGGGACATATAACTTCTTTTCATCTATTATTAACTAAAATTCCAATTTTTTTTAAGAAGCCTTATAGTCCCCTTTTGTTTTTTAAGGTCTCTCCTAAACCATTTCTTTTTTTTCTTATTTAATACATACATTCACATAACAATTGATTACACACTAGGAAATTATATAATTTTTGATGACATTGTATTTTTCACAAAAAAAAATGTTCAATCAAAACATCCATCACCCTAACCTAGATTTAGGTCTCAATTAAAGGATTAACAGAATATCCGAAAAGAATTTATAAGAATTTTGATTTAATTTATAGTAAATATTAAAATTACGAATAATAAGTAAATTTTCCCACCCGTCGGTCTTTTTATTTATTTTTTACCAAAAGTCATCCAAGTAAATAAAGAATAATAATAGTAACTTAACCCTCTTGCATATATTTCTATCTTTTTTTGATTAAGTGGACAATATAGAGTTACCTACTAGGGGAATTCTTTTTATGTGTCCGAGGAGGAACCTTTCGTGACACCATCCCGTAAATATATTTTCTATCTTACTCGGCTTTTATCTATGTAGATAATTTTATCTATTAATAGAATCAGATGCTGTGAAAAATAGTGGATTGCTCGAATTAAATACCTTGATAAGAATTTGTTTTTTGTTTGTTTATAGGTAATGATGGCCCTAGCCTCTCACTTACAAATCGTCGAAGCCGAGAAACAGAAATTGCGCACCCAAGTACGGAGGCTATGTCAGGAAAATGCTTGGCTCCGGGATGAGCTTGCAAATACCCAGCAGAAATTACAAGCATCTGAACAGGCAGTAGCACAATTGGAAGAAGAAAAAAAACACCTCGAATTCATGGCTAGCGTTAAAAAATACGACCAAGATCAGGTAATCTACTATGCATTTTCATCTTGGCTTCTGATGTCGAAAAAACAAACAAATTTCTGGAGTTTAAAAAATAAAGGTTTAAAACCTATATAGAGATTAAATTAGAACACATCAGTGCATGCATGTCCTTTTTTTCATTTTTTACTTGTTGCCATTTTCTAATTGCACTAGGAGTCATAAATAGTGCTTTAACATAGAGAACCCATTCAACCTCAATCGTGTCTATAAACTCAAACACACCCTCTCTCTCTCTCTCTCTCTCTCTCTCTAATATGCAGACAGGCGTGATTGTTTAGTTTACTTTTTTAGTCTCAAGAGTCTCAATTCGTGACGATCCTTTGAAATCACGATTTAATAAAAAGTCAATTACGAGGGTTGCCTTTTATATTTCGGGATTTGAGATCAAAAACAATTATTTATCAACAAAAGTAGCATTATTGTTTTCAAAATATTCTTCCTGAAGGTCAATACACTTTTGCATGCGTTTGGACCAATTTTCGAAGCACTTTTGATGACTCCGATTGAGGCACCTCCAAAACATGCATTTTGAGCGCTTCTTCAGGTGTCAAAAAACGTTGCCCTCGCAATTTATTCTTGATATGCGGGAATAAAAAGAAGTCATTGGGTGCCAAATCAGGACTATGTGACGGAGGATCCATCAAATCGACGTTTTTAATGCTCAAAAAATCACTTGTTTGAGCCGATTTAACAGATCTCGCATTTTCGTGGTGGAGAATGATCCGTCTTCGGCAGTTGGTTTTTCTTATTTCTTGGGAGACTTCTGACAAACAAATAGTTGTGTACCATTCAGAATTGACCGTTCTATGTTTCTCTAAAGGAACGGTTGCTACATGTCCAGTTTTCTGAAAAATCAGGCGACCATTTACTTCGAAGTGCTTCGTGCACGAGCAAATTTTGTTGGATTTGGCTCATCTTGAAATATTCATACAGTCCATTGCTGTTTACTTTCGGGTTCATACGTGTAGATCCACGATTCGTAACCTGTCTCGATGTCATAGACGTGTTTGGAAGCATGGCGATCGTATTTTTGAGAATTTCTTTCAACCAATCGACACAAGCTTGTTTTTGAGCTATTGTCAAATTATGTGGGATGCAACGCTAACAAATCTTTTTGACGGCTAAATGTTCATGCAATATTGATTGTATGCTGGTCACACTAATGTCCAATCTCACGATAAGTCACATGACGATCTTGCAGTATCAGTTCACGCACAGCATCTATGTTTTCCGAAACAATAACAGCCGATTTTGGATGACCTTCACAAAATTCGGCCACGATTGAAGTCGGCAAACCATCGATAAACAGTAATCCTTAATGGTGCTTCATCGCCAAAAGTCGAATTAAGTTCATCGATGCACTATTGGGATAATCTACGTCTAGTTGTAAAAAATAATCACTCGAAAATGTTCACGATTTATTCCATTTTCAGCCGAGATGATTTTAAGTTATTATAAACTACACCAATAGCGCTCGTGTGTCAATACGAGTATGTATACCATCAAAAATGTCAAACTTTACGATAGAAGCGTCAGTAGCACTAGTTTAGCGCAATCTCGAAATATAAAAGGCAACCCTCATACAAGAATCAACATTTATATATTTCATTTTAGCATAAAAAAATAATATTAAAAGAAATTAAATTTATTGATTCTATTAAAAAAATACTTGTATATGGGGATGATAAAAAACAACTTTAAGAAATTTCACATGTTCTATGCACTCTATCGGCTCTTTTTTATACTAAAGAATTTTGACATAAACTTATCAAACTAAATTTTAACCTAGGATTATTGTTTTATTACTTTGAAGTTGAACTTATAAATATCAAATTGTTTTGATTTCTCTCTTATCCATTTACTTTTATCGTTTTTCTAATGTTTCTCAATTAATTTGTAGTATTTATTATTCACTTAAGTTTTTATTTTTATTTGTTTATTTTATAATCTTCCATTACTCTCGAATTTACCTTTCTTGGGACTCCCCGAAAAATAAAAAAATGTAATTAACTATAAAACTAAAATAAGTTCTCTTTTTATAAATTATTTAAATTTAACATATTTTAATTTGTTTCAGAATGAAGAATCAACAACAGAACTGAAAGCAGATAAACCAAAACAAGACGATGTTGTTGTTGATCTCTTCCCTGATGAGGATAACGACGAACGAAATAGTAAGCTATTTAGAATTCTTAATTAAATAAAAAAAAAAAAAATGGAAAAGAAATTAAGACAAATCTATACAAATAAAACAATTCGAACTCATGTCTAATTACACATTTTTTAAATAGTTAGTAAATATAATTGTATTATTTTTAAGAATTTGTAGAGCATCTTGCTGATTTTTATGTATTTGATAAACACTAATAGTTTTTAAGGCATAGTTTGGAAAGTGAGACGAGGAATATTTTTAGAGAGGAATGTAAAATATCATCAAGCAATATTATCTCAGTAAAATTTTGTTTTTTCCATCCTATGTTCTGGCTGTTTCTCTTTTGTTTTGGAACAAACCTTATATAAATTTATTATTTAAGGGTTAAAAGTACAAAAACTATTTATTGGATTATTATAGTCTAGATCAGGGTTTCTTATACTTTTTGGTGTGGGGACCCCATAATATTTACGAAAATTTTGTGGGATCCCATAAGCAATGCAGGCAAATATTTTTTTGCAATGTGAAAATTTTTTAAATGTGTTTCCGCTTTTTAACATGAGAGAGTCCCTTGTGATATGTTTATTATTCTATGCAGCTTACGCTGCACAACCGAAAGAAATGATAAAAATTACATAGGAAATTTTAAAATAAAGCCTTTTTTAATTATAATTTGAAATATTTATACGCAAAGAAAACTAGTGTTGTTGGGTTTCACTTTTCCTATTCTCGATCCTTTTTTTTTATAAAATTAATTTAAATTTTAACGTTTCTTAGAAATCACTCAAGTGTTAATAAGTTAAAGAAGTATCAAAATTGCTAAAATTTTTGGTGACCCCTGCTACCGGTCCCGCGACCCCAATTGGGGTCGCGACCCACAGTTTAAGAAACTCTGGTATAGATAGATGAAATAAAGCCTGTTCCCACATGGATTGAGCCTGCTATCTTTGTATTTCCAATTAAAAGGAATACTTCAGTCAACTGCAACACACTCAGACATCTTGTCTGAGGGGAGGGGGAGAACTTTTTATTTTACTTTAAAATACAATCCGTTTTTTTTTATTTGGTATTTATTAATGATTATTTATTAACTTTATATATTATTTCCAGCAATGTCGCCAACACCACCCTCGCAATTTGCCCAACAAGTAAATGCTGGTTATGAAATTCCGGCTCGACTTCGAACATTACACAATTTAGTGATTCAATATGCCAGCCAGGGCCGATATGAAGTGGCTGTACCTCTGTGCAAACAAGCGCTTGAGGACTTAGAAAAGACCAGTGGTCATGATCACCCTGATGTGGCTACTATGCTCAACATTCTCGCCTTGGTTTATAGAGATCAGAATAAATATAAGGAGGCAGCCAATTTATTGAATGATGCTCTTGCAATTCGTGAAAAAACCCTCGGCGAAAATCATCCCGCTGTAAGCTTATTAAAAGAAAAATTTTATATAATTTAAATGAGTTATTAAAATGAAATTAAAATTTAAGTTTATTTCATGCAAAACAGATATTCATTATCAAAAAGTGATTAATTTATACAGGAATATATCCAAGTGTGAAATAAACAAGAGGTTTTTAAAAAGTATAATAGAAAATTCATATTTATTGTATAAACTTATTTAATAATAAATTCTGAGTAAACAAAAAAAAAGTCTTGATTTTAGAAAACAGAAAATCTCTCTTGTACAATTCATTAGACATTAATTTGGAGACAGATTGAGCTATGGAAAAAGACCATTTACTATAAACCTAGTTTCAATCAATTTTACTTTTCTTTTCCTTTGGATCATTATATAGTAGAATAAAATTGGAGCTAATAACAGTCAGACTTAAATGAATCTCGGGACTTCTATTAAATTACCTTTTGATTGTCAAGCTCTACAATCAAGTTATACTTTGCGGTTTTCTTGTTCAAATGTCATTATCTATTAATTTATTATTAAACAAGTTTTCGATAGTAAAAATATGTATTTTTTGTTGATTTTCTAGAAAAATTCATCGCTTCTAAACGTTTGGAATGGATTGTACTAAGTCTTATTAAATTAACTATTAATGGAATTAATTATTTTTTGAATTTGATTATTAATTTATTATTATACTTTTTAAATTTTTTATTAACATTTTAATAAAAAAAAATATAAAATAATAACAATAATCATTATTATTTTAAATTATTATTAACTTCTAAATTTTAGGTTGCAGCTACCCTTAACAATTTGGCTGTTCTTTACGGAAAACGAGGCAAATATCGTGAAGCTGAACCTCTTTGCAAACGTGCCCTTGAAATTCGTGAAAAGGTCCTCGGCAAGGATCATCCGGATGTTGCTAAACAGCTCAACAATTTAGCACTTCTTTGCCAAAACCAGGCGAGTATTTATTTATTATAATCATAATTGAATATTTCATATTTTGGATCCTCTTACAAAAGTTCATTCAGACAGCCTACGACAGGTTTGTTTGAATAAATTATACGGGACTTGCTTGACTTGCTCTGTCTCTGATTATATTAGTAAATCAAATAATTTACCCGGTGTTTCTAGCAACTTCCAATTGTCCGTGGCCGAGAGTTTAAAGATATTGTCATTGTTGATGTTGTCAATATTGATAACTTCAAAAGCCAAGGGACGTCCCCCCTCCCCCTGTGACCGAATGGTTAAAAGTATTGACATTGTCATTATTGATAAAAGCCAAGGGTTGTGGATTCGAATCCTATGCAGTCCAATGAAAATTTATTTAAATCAATTGGATTCCAATTGATATAAATAAAATTGGATAACAAATATAATTGTGATTTTTTAAAAGTCTATAGCATAAGATGTCGAAAAGACTTAAAAAAAATAGAGTAAATTGCATTTAATAAAATTGGTATTTTATCTCTTTCATAATATAAATATATCAGACCAAAGTTTAAATTCATCAAATTGATATCTAAAATGGTTTTCTTTTTCTTTTTAGGGCAAATACGAAGAAGTAGAACGATATTATCAACGAGCGCTTGAAATCTACGAATCAAAACTCGGACCCGACGATCCGAACGTTGCCAAAACAAAGAACAATCTCGCATCTTGTTATTTGAAACAGGGCAAATATAAGGAAGCCGAGATTCTTTATAAACAAGTATTGACCCGGGCGCACGAACGTGAATTTGGCACCATCGACGGTGAGTCAGTCACAGGCCCGGCTAAAACCAAGCACAAGTCATAGCACTTAACTGTTTTGAGAAAATTTGACTCTCCTAGAATGTTATCCTATAACTCCTTTTTCTTATAGCTCCCTTTTGCATTAATTAAAAAGAATCATTTGGAAAAAAATAGTTTTTCTTCTTTTATAATATTTCTTAAAATTATTTTATGACAAATATAAATAATACTAGTTGTTTTTCTAAAATAAAAAATAATTATTTTATTCTAATCTCCTTGGACCTGCAATTTTTGATAACCATGACCCGATGATAATAAGCAAGGGAATTTTATATTTATTAGTGAACTTAATTTATTGTGAAAGACATAGTAATAAGGAAAGGCATGTAAATTTTTTTCTTTTATTTATTACCCTTCTCACTAACCTGTCGACATCCTAAGCTATGAGAAGGAACGTTAGCTTGAAGAGCAATAAATAAATGAAAAATTTTTAGCTGCCTGTCTTTATTGATCCATCTTTCACCCTCTACAGATATTAACGTAAATGTCTTTATATTTCCAACAATAATGATGTTTATACACTTTGTCCACTGGGCCCCATATAGATACGACTATGCCTCTTCATATTTCACCTTTTTAACAGCTAGCAATTTAAAACAAGATTTTAAATAAAAAAACAAGCAATTTCATTTTATTTTTGGCCTGTCAAAATAATTGTTTTAATAGATCAATTATAGTCGGTTGAAGTTTATCGATGGAAATGAAAACTGTGAGCCACAGAAAGATTCCATATGGGACTACCATATATTTATTGTTATGTTGCCTTTGCATTTCCTATAGACTCTACATATAATATATATATAATACATATAATAAAATATATTTAATTCGCGATTTTAAATTTTTAATTCGTATATTAAAATATATTTTGTGAACTCTAATTTATTAATATTTTTTTTTTTTTTGGTAAATTAATTAAAAAACTTAGCCAACATTTCTGACCCCTGCTCTTTAGACTTCCGTTCATATTTATTTAAATTAATTGGTATCCTATATGATTTATATAAATTTGATCACCCATGACGGGAATCGAACCAATGACTTAGATAATTAAGCAAGAGCTCTATCTCTGCTCCAAGGAGCAACAGGTTTAACTTTGATGATATATTTGTTGAAAATATAACGTTTCGGTTATTGATTATCAGATACAATTTCGATACAAATCAGTTCTTTGAAATTGAAATAAAATCATATATAAGGAAGACTACTCAATTCCAGTCATCCTTTATTCTCAAGACTCCCGTGATTGGAACAACCTCCCTGCTACTATCTTCCCTAAGACTTAGATTCTCCACCTCAACAAGCTCCTTTTAAAGTCTCTCTCTTTCTTACCCCTTGCATATGACCACTGGTCATTATAGGTCCGGTGGCCCTTATGCTTCCATATAAAACAAAAAAACAAATATATAAGTTGTTCATTTATTAAAAAAAAAAAAAAGACTAAGAAGGAATGACCGAAACGGTATAATTAATATAAACAAAACATCTTGTTTGGGAAAAAATTCTTTATTTATTAAGAAAAGATCTTATTTACCTATATTTATCTTCTTAATAATTGAAATATGATTATGTTAGGCAGTTTATTTTTAAATAACTATAAAACCATAGATACAAATAAATGAATATGGCCTATATATATATATATATATATAATAATTTCTATAAATATTATAAAAGAAAGAAACATATTCCTGATTTTTTTTTTAATTGTCATAGTATTTAAAATTTTATTTCTAAGTAAATTCCAAATATTTTATTAAGAGAGTTTGTTTTTAACATTTTTATTTTATAACTCATTGGCATTTAAATATTATTTAGAATTTTTTTAGTATTAATTTTGTTGACCCATGCCAAGTCTGTAATCTCAGTGTTTTCGTTTACCAATCAACATGTGATGACCCAATTGTGATGAAACGTTGCAATATATTTTTTTAATAAGTATTTGTTCCTAATTTCTGTCCTGTATTTCTTATGTATACTTAAGTTTTTATATATTAATCAAGATTAAAAAAAAGACAGCATCTTAATAAAATAAACTCATTGAATTATTTTAATAAGTTCCGAAAACACTAATTTGGACAACAATTATGTTCGATTAAAATTAGTGAATATTTCAAAGAGATATTTTTCTTATTTTTTTAATCAGGATATTATAAAATATATCAATAGAAAACCAGGATTGCATTTTATTATTTTTTACTTTTGTATATAATTATTTTTCTTTATATGATCTCGATAAAATTACAGTAACAAATTGTTACTAAAAAATTTTATTCCTATAAATTATTTTAAATTCTCTAATAATAAAAAGTAACCCTGATTATTATTGTTAAAAAGAAGGTAGACGTTATGATGGCCTTTTTATTTTTTACTAATATCACTGTTTAACTCTCTCTACGCCTGAACCTTTACTGTAAATAATCAAAGCGAAGCATTTTATAACAAATAGCATTTAGTAAAACAGCACTGATTTATATTATCTGCTTCTTTATGTGTACCTAGTATGTTTTATTGCTCACCTTTTAATTTAATTTATTTTTTCATGCTTTGTAAATTTTTTTTTTTCATATTCTTTTAATTGTAAACTACTTAGTATTTATTTTTCTTTTAATTTTAAATAATAATACCCCCCGTTTGCCTGAATAAATTTATTTAAGTTGTTAAAATTTTTTTATTTTTTACTATTTTTCCCTCATTATTATTTTTTATATTCCTTTAAGAAAACTCCCCTTTTTTTTTTTAAATAAAAACTCATCTAATTTGGCTAACATCGCTTTATTTATTCAGGTAAGGGGTCATTTTTTTATTTTATATTGTAACCTAAATTAAGTTCATTTCTATAATATTTGGTTTTGGTACTCTATTCCATACTATTTTAAAAAGGTCATTATATGTCTTAACAATTTAAGCATGTCAAACTCACCTTAATTTTAATCATATTTTTTAATATAAAATAAAATGCTCATTCACTGCGATCGTCTCGCTCGCACATTGCTATTTTATACGAAACATATTGACTTTACAATAGGGCGTTGCTTGAATACCTATTTCAAACAAACTCTTATTGGTCAGTAAAGTAATTTTTTTTGAAATTTCCTGAAGGAAAAAAATCAATTTTTTAGTTTTCAGATTTTATTTTGAAGAAATGAGATTGATATTTATTTCTCTTAGTTTTTATTTTTAGAAATTTATTCTTATCATTATTTTGCACGAACTACAGAAGATTTCTTTCTTTCTTCTATTCTGCTTTTACTAATAATATTTATTCTAACTGTTTCTAATATTATTATATCACTACTATATAGTCGTTATATATATTATTACCACAAAATAAAAAATTAAATTTCTTTCGCATGCATTTAAAAATCATTAAATCTTAGAGCAGGGGTTCTTAACATTTTTGAGCCTCATCCCAAAAAAGGGAGATAGATTCATGTCCGAATCAAAAAAGTTAAATAAGCTAACAAAAAAAAAATTGGATGATATGAATTTTAATGAATAATAATTCGTATAAAATTTAATTAAAAAAATGAGAAATAGATTAAATAAATTGAATTGTATAATAGATTTTATTAAAGGAAAATTAGAGGAAGGTTATTATTGTTAATGACGAACTGACTGACAATATAAGCCACGATCCATAAGTTAAGAACCCCTATCTTAGTACATGTCAAATATGCATTACTTGTATACAGATCTTTATATATTGATAAGTACCTCCAACTTGGGAAGTCCCCATTTGCTCTTGTCTACTTTTCACCTCAGAACCAAAACATCATAGTAGTTTTGATTTTTATTATAATTAAATTTTTTTGGAGTTTTTAAACTAGATATGACTATTTTAATTTAATCCTCTTTATAATATTTATTTGTTTAACTCATTCTCTGTTTCATTTAAAATTTTTATATAAACAATTCTAACATATTAACCACTTTAGTTTTTGCCCAGTTATTT